>PVJA010020207.1:9403-31080 GCA_004027025.1 Myocastor coypus | reverse complement strand
CCAACCCAGAGGCCCGTGAGGAGCTTTTAAGTGCCACACAAATGCACATCCCTCACTCACGAGTGGGAGAGAAGCCCCAAAATGAAGCAATAACAGAACTTCTGCTGCAACCGCATCAAATCATCCCGCTACCCCTAACTCAGGGTGCTTAAGCTCCATTTTAAAAAAATTTCAGTGGAAGTTCCAAGTTTGCTTTCAGATCTTGTTGAACCTCTTATCAGCAAACAACTGATAAGGCTATTTCTTACTTTTAAAAAATTCCTTTCAGTACAGCTACCAAAGTAGCCAATGGGTAATAAAACCTAATGGTGCATGTAACAATTATGTAACAGCTGCAGATATATATCAGCTATAATTTAATATCTACTTCCATCATAGAATATAATAAAAGCAGGGTTTAAATATATAGTAATAAATCTTATAGGTAGAGCAATTGCAGAGCAAGTAGGTTTCATGGTCTTTTTTAGTCATAAAAAGAGCATGGCACTGATGAGCTATGGAAGGAAGGAAGAAAGGGAGATGAAGAGTGGAGATGGTGGAGGAGGAGAGGCAGAAAAGGAGAAGAAAAGGAAAAGAGAGAAGGGGAAGAGGAAGAGGGGAAAGAAGAGGAGAGGGAGAAGGCTTAGTACTACAGGAATGGTGCAAAAGAACCAGGAAGACCAACAGTCACTAGTCACCCACTGCCCAGTTCAGACTGGGGACACAAGCCCCTGATGTGTCACCTTTCCACCTCCACTGCTGCACTTGAATGTTCCTGTGCTTATGGCTCTCTCAGTCTCTCAACTTACACTTCCAGGTAACAGATGGTGTCTCTCCACTTTCATTCGCTAATGAAAACTCATTTTCACTGTACTCCATCTCCACTTGAGTTCTACCTTGTCTTTTTTCCTGTCATTTTCTCCACAGTTGTCAGACTTCCTTTACCCAAGCATGCCTCTTTTGCTAAGCAATCCAGCTTACTTTTCTCCTAGACTTTTATAAATGAAGGCTTGAGTCAAAACATATAAGGTGGCATTTTTCCCTGGCTTGTACTGATGCCTTGGCTGTATACCTGGCCACGTTGTTATAGTCAGGGTTTACAAGGCAAAAGATTGAATACAGGACACACAATATGCGAGATTGTTTTGTAATACTTACCCATAGTTAAATGCAAAAGAGTGCAGGAAATCTGCCCACACACTGGAAACCCAAAAAAATCCAGCTGCTGGCTGAATGCAAAGGTAACATCTCACATGAGTCCAGCGGAAGATCCAGAGCCTATGGCAGTGTCATCCCTGAGTCTACTTGGAAGCCTAAAGCCCATGACACAAGTGGAAGCTGGTTGCTACCCCTTCCCATATTTCCTTTTGTAAGTTGGAAGCCAGGCAGGGCTTCATATAGTACTAACGGGGGCCTCGTCAGGTACTATATACATAGACACAGGTCAAAATGTGACTTCCTAGGACATGAACAAACTTATTCAGCACATACTAGCAGCCCCTGTGCGACCCACTGCATGCTACTGTGGCAACCCCACTAGCTTTCTGAGGAACTTGGTCTCTCTCTCAGCCCTCCTCAGAGTATGGCCCTACCTAAAATTCATTAAGACTCTTCAGCCATGGGCACGTTTTCCTTCATAAGTCCCCAAAGAAATATTGAAAATGATATTTTATGGCTACATTGGTATAAAGATATGCTAGAATCACATTAAAACACTTTCTCTTTATTTGTTTATTTCTTTTTTTTTTCCAATTTATGTATTTGGCCTTACTATGCAACTTGGACTGGTAGTGATCCACCTATCTTCAGTCTCTCCAGTGCTGGGATTATAGGTGTGTGCCACCATGCCCAGATTCAGTGGCACCCAGGGTGGGGCTAGCAAGGCATGTGGTGCCGGATAAAACACTTTCCTTAACTTAAAAATTTATTTTCCCTTCTGATTTTAAGAGCTATTTAAGCTTTTCATGTCTCTCCCAAAGTATTATTTGTGTCAATCACTAGTCCTACCATACATAATGGACAAGTCAGCTGTGGCTCCAGCCACAATGTCTATATATTCCAGACATTAGCAAGATGGGACAATGAAGATTGAGTCAGATCTCATGTGCCCTCCTGAGAGAACCAGCCTGACTTCACAGAGCTCACTCAAAGGACCACTTGTAAGGGCAAGGGATTCTGGGAAGTGTAGTCTTTACTCTAAATGCCAAATACATCACTGATGGATATGAGACAAAATACTAACAGAATCACCCAAAATTGCCAATCCAAATTCAAATTCTTCTCCTAAACAAAGTGACATACACCAGATAATAATAAGTAATGAAAGTTTGCTCTGCTAAAGGTAGTATTCAAGGTTTCTGTGAAGGCAGCCAACACAAATGATGATGGCGACGATGATGATGATGACGATGATGATGATGATAATGGATGATGGTAGGATTCCCTTTCCTGTTCCCTTATTCTTAGAATTTACAGCAGTAACGTTTTTCCAGCCTGAGATTTGGGTGCTCATCATTTGTCTCTGTCATCTGCATTCACTCTCTGTATCACAATTATGTTTATATTCTGATGCTTGTATCCATCTTCCCACCTGATTTCAGTGCAAATATCTTTCTTGCCTAAAAGCCAATGCTAACATGGTTTTTCAATTCCTGTCCTACCCTGCATACCAAGTGAACATTGCTCTTTACCAAGCACTTTATAAATAACTGCTAATAAAATGTTTATCTTTGAATGCGCAAACGCATCAATAAAGGATTTTTGAATGAATAAATACTGCCTTTTAATTAATTACTTATGCATTTGTCCCCAACAATTAGCCCATGAACTCTGAAACAGCCTTGTTCTTTGATATGTCTAACTCATCTAATAGTGTTCAGTGTTCAGCATGTAGTAGGAATATAATAAATGGCTACTAAGTGAGCTAAGAACTTCCTAACAGTTTGTAAAGCCGTAATTCAGCCTTCTGGGATTGGCGATTGGCCAAAATGCTGCTCCCTTTGAGCATCCTCTCTCCCTAGGGGGAGAAAGTCAGGTGGAAATTGTTCCCTGGGTGAGCCTGCCCCTGGGGGAGCAAGCGAGCTTATGCTAATGCAGCTGCCTTGGCAGAGTGCACAGCAGTTCAGGGATCTTTGGAATACAGGTGAAAATCAGAATAATGAAGGAGGAATTTTAATTCACTGAAAGAGAAATTTGCCATCTTCTTTAAAATATAGACATTCACTTTTTTTTCTGAGTAACTTTAAAAGACACTCTACTGTCACCATAGAGAGGACAGCTGCAAGGTCGTCCCAGACCAAGCAAAAGCTGTATTTTAACAAGGAAGATTCACCACTAAGGTAAGTGAAACACCTAGCACAGTGCCTAGCATACAAAAAGCACTTGACTGAATCAATGAATAAAAATGGTGATTAACCAATTCACAAATAATTTGTTACTTTTGAAAAGAACTCACAATGAGGTTCTTTCATCAGGCTACTTTAGCATAAATTTAAGTGATTTCATTTATAGAAACTCCAATTTGCTCTCAGTTTTCAATTGAAGATCTAATTCTTACAGCTAGTTCTGCTACTAACTGTGTCCATCAGTTTGAATTTCATCTAATTCAGACCCATAATTTCCCATCAGTACCAGGATGAGGAACAGAAAGACAGTGACTTTGCCGCTCACCTACTCCAGGTGGTAGACCAAGTAGAAGGAACGCAGCAGTGGATGGGCCTGACACAGAACAGAAAAGGCGTGCCCTGAAACAAAGACTCAGGAAGGCAAATAGGAAACAGAAAACAGCAAAGAATTTCGTTTTATCCACAGGCCTCCAGTTGAGTGATATGGTAATCAGGTTGAGGGAAGAACTTGTTAAATTACAAATACAGGAGACATGCTCATACACCACACACGCTTATGCACACGTGAGTTTATTCTCAGAAATACGGTAGGAAGTCAAACTGCAACATGTGTTAAGCCATGGAAGGCTAAACATTTTACTTGAAATTAATCAACTCGATAACACTTAGTGGAGCCAGGTGTGGTGGCAGACGCCTGTAATCCTACCATTTGGGAGGCTGAGGTAGGAGGATCCATGCGAGTTTGAGACCAGCCTGGGCTACAAAAGTAAGCTCAAGTCCCACCTGAACTGCATAGTGAGACCCTGCCACAAAAAAAAAAAAAAAAAAAAAAGAACAACACTTAGTGTCTCAAAAATTTAAGTCTTCCTTGAGTAATCAGTCTTGACTCAAAATTCTCTCCCACCCACTCATTTCCTTGTCCCCTCACTTCTGTTAAAAGATGGAAATGTCACCATTCCAGGACAGGTGCCTTTGTCTCCCTTCCCAGCTTCACTCGCCTGTCCCTTCCCAAAGCGGCTGGTGTTGCTCTGTAACCTGCCCTTGTGAGGCTGTGTTTGGTGTGTGTGACTGCAGGGCATTTTCTTCAGCTTTCTTCAAGTGTCTTGGTCTTTGATCCGGCACCAGTTACTTCAAATCTTACATTTTTGCCCCCTCAACAGAAACCTCCACATATATTCCTTGCACCGCACCCCAGGGACAATAGCACTTCCTTTGGCTGCCACCAAGCACAGAAGGAAGATCTCTCTCGTTCACTATCTATAGTCATAGCTCGACAACTGTAGAGCTCTTCAAGCTGTAGGTTCCAACTGTGCCCTGGAAAGCACACATGGATTCCTGCCTGGGTTCCACGAGGGTACCTGCTCAGCCTCTCTCTGTCTCCTGGGATTGAAATGGCCAAGGGCTGCAAGACAGAGGCCATCACAGACCAAGGAGCACCCACATGTCACTCATCTGCTCCCAGCCCTCCCAAGTCAGCCTACTACTGAACCTGAATTTTCCTATGGGGGAGGAAAATAACTACAATATCATCTAATTTTCTTCTTCCTTTAAAGTTTTTAGCATGAATTCGACATCTAGCATGCTAACCTTACTTCTTGGAATTAAACCTCAGATTAAGTCCTAAGAATCCTGTATTATTTTCTCAATCATATTTGGTTATTGAAAGTTAAAATCATTTTGATTTTCTGTCTGTTGTTTCTGTTGCTTATTTTAAAAATGCACCCAGAATTAAATCTTCCTCCCTGTTCTAGGCTCTGGTTCACTCCCACAGCAATTAGTGCATATCAGTGAAGTGAGGAAAAAGATGAGAAGTGAAAAGGACAGGAAAGCCAAAAACTTAATATCAAATCAATGTCACAAATTAAATATGGGCACTCAGGAGCCAATTAACCATCATCCAATTCATGTGCCCCTATTCAGATTACTGATGCATGTGCTAAAAATATCCTCAAAGCAGCAATGATAAATATAATTGTCTTATTAACTATCATGAAGATACTGGTTAATTTATGCATTTATTACCTTTTTAAATGATTTACCAAAAACATGCCACTACCCAACAATGGTAGATTTTTGAATTCCTTTAAGGCAAAAATACAATGCCTCAGACTTTTCTCCATATATCATACCACTAATACAGGCCTGGCTATGCAAAAGATGCTCAAAAAAACATTGCTTTGTGGATAGCTAATAAAATTTAACTCAGTTCATCATTGCCTATTTAGCCAGAGACTCATATGAAGATAATTGTTGGAGATCTGTTGAAAGTAGATGGGGTTGGAGATGGAGAATGCTCTTGTTATTTAATATTCAATTTAATATATTTTGGATACACGAGTTCTATGGGCAGCTGAAGTGTCATGCTAAATGCTATTCATGAAAATGAGCCCAGAAGTCTGACGTGGTGGTGCAGGAAGATCAGTGCAAGTTCGAGACAAATCTGGGCTACAAAAGTGAGCTCAAGGCCAGCCTGAACTTCATAGTGAGACCTTGTCTCAAAGAGCAAAAAAAGAAAGAAAGAAAGAAAGAAAAAAGGAAAATGGGCCCAGAGAACTGCATTAAGCAAAATAGCTAATCAATTAAAGATATGTTTAGAAAAGCAAATATTATTATTAACTGATCTCACATGGAGATGTGTGATTCCCCCAAGTATTGGATCTTATGGCACACTAAGGTCACGCTGTATGAAAGTTCGAAAAGATTTAAGAAGTCATTAAAGGGGAAAAAGCACTGCTGAGAACAAGAGGAATCACCTTTGAAAAATTGGTTTGTAAATACTGAGAAATAGCAGGAAAAATATTTTGCAGCTAAGACATTTTGATGTATATTGTTTTAGTGTTTGTTTGTGAGAGATCTTGGTGTGTAGCACAGGCTAGCCTCAGGTTTGCGGCATCTTCCTTCCTCAGCTGTGCATCATCACATGAGGTTGGATGCATAGTTTAGAGATCCATGTCAACACATTAAAGAGATATTCTTCCATAAGCAAACCTAGCTTATGTGAAAATTCCCAAAATCAATGCTCAAGAGTCTTCTTTACCAATTTGGTTTGTTCTGAGTAAAGTGCTTAGTATCACCTTATAGTTGAAAACAGGTTAGGTAGTTCTGCCTTTCAATTTAATGTGGTAGGAAAAAAATTCAAATATGTTAATTAAGTAATTTGTCTAAGGCCATGTACTTATTCAGCAGCAAAACTAAAACAGTGATGGAGTAGTAATAACATAGTCATAGAAATAGTCAGAGCAGAAGTAGTAGTAACAGTAGAAGCACAATAGAAAGAGTAGATGCAGCAGTAGGAATAGTACTAACAATAGGAATCATAGCAGAAGCAGTAGTAAGGATGACTATTTTTGAATACCTATTACGCACATTGGAAGAGTTCAAAAGCTACATTTGTTATTTGTTTACCAGTGTCCCTCATCATCAAATAAGTTCAACAAAGACAATCTTGACCATTGTAACCTCAACGCTTTAGGAGTATGCACAATCTATAACATTTCATAAATATTTATTGACCATTGAATGAATAAGCATGCATGCACAGTAAATTTCAAGAGTTAGAACTTCCCCTCTGTGCCAGACTGACCTTTATTGTCATGGATCAGACAATTCTTTTCTAGTCCTCTTCTTAGTTTCACTTCTAGGTAGAAATCTACAGTGAAGTCTCTGCTAAGGACAGCTGAGAAAAAGTTCTTCAGTTCCAGGAAACAAAATTTAGAATGATAGTTCTTCATATAAATGAGAAGAACATTCATTTGAGGTAGCTTTGAAAATTACCTTCAAATATGAATACACAGAAACCAAATTTGAGCAGAACCTTGCTACTCATCAGGATCATACACTTGAAAATTTCTCACCATAAAGTCATTCTGTTAACAATAATTTCCTGGTAGGCAACAGCAGGTGTTGGTAGCCAGGGGGGAAACTGGTCAAAAAAGGGACACTATTTGTAACAAAGGAAGTTCAGAAGCCCACCAGAATACACTTGGTAGTCACTGTTTAGTAAGAGGGGAAAATCAACAGAAGGGAAAATATTGAATATTACTGAAAAAGCAAATGTCCTCAATAATTACTCAACTTCAAATGCACTGCATGCTTTGGCTAAGATGATGGCTTTCCTCCTGTTTAAATATGTTTATCCAAAGTTACTTTTTAATTTTAAACCTCAAAGAAACCGTAAGTGATGATATAGGGACAAAATAACTATTTTTAAATATAAGAAGAAATATCCTCAGAAAGAGGGAGGCGGCACCCTCGTTCCTAGTGAGGGCTGAGGAAAGCTCTGAGACCAATGGATTAAAGCAATAGAGCGGCACGTTACGCATGAAAACAGAAAAGAAGTCTTTAAGAGTAGAGTTGACCAATAATTGTCCATTTGCCTGGAGAATTTAGATTGGTTTCCCAAGGCTGGAATTACAAGGCAAAATAGAGGGCCATCAGCTCTCAGGGCACTACCCAAGGTAAACTTTCATTTGGCCAAGTTGACAAGTATGATCCTTGAACTCCTGTGAGCCTGCAGCTCTTTGTGGATGTAGTGGGTTTTCCTACCATTCCAGCCCTACCAGTGCAGACTACTTAGTGAACTGGTTATTGGTCCCAATCTATGAGCTGAAAACAAAATTCCTAATTAAACACAGATGTTGGATGAATCAACTTCTTCCCATTTGTGTGAGGTGAACAGAAAGAAAGGCAAGACACAAACACCGGTGAGACCATCATCCCTCAGCCAAATATGGGCTAGAACAGCAAAGGCTAAGTAGCACAAATGTGCTTCCACTGCCACAGTCCAGCTGACAGTGAGTGCTCAGGAGCAACTGAGGCCTCATCCTGGTTCCAATTTGGCACAACATTGAATAATCTATCATCGTGCATCTCCTATGGATCAGGAAGAAAAAGACAGACAGCCAAACTGGAAAACAGGCAGCAGACTTCTCAGAAGTGGATAGCTAAATAGTTCACCAGTGCACAAATGCCCTTTGTCCTTTAGTCATCTAAAAAATGTGGATGAAGACTAAAAGACACTACTATATCACCACCAAGTAAGCTAAAATTAAAAATACTCTGCCAAGAGTTCACCAGCAAACAGAACAACTAGCATTCCTAATTCTCTAATGTGAATATACATAGGGACAACCACTATGGGAAACTTTGTGGCAGTATCACATGTGAATATATCTTTACTCTGTCACCCAGAAATGACACACCTATTCATATGCACAGATGTGTCTTTCAGTGTATCCAAAAACCTGTACGGAAATGTTCCTAAGTACAGTATTTATGATAGGTAAGAACTAGAGTACAACCCAAATGCCTCTCAATAAGAGCAAAAATAAGAAAGCAGTGGTATGTCTATAAAAAGAAATGTTCTGTAACAATGAAAATTTCATATAATAATGTGAATGAGTCTCACAATATTACATAAAAGAACATGAGCAAAATTAGCCTTTCTTACTTGATTACATTTGTATGGAGTTCATTAACAAAACAAGAAGTCTATGTTTGGAAGTGAAGATAAGCATTACCTGCATGGCAGCAGCAAAGACTTAGAGAGGCATATGGACTCAGAACTGTCAGGAGTTTCTGGACTTTGCGGTGAAACTGGCATACTTACTTTGTAAGTTTACTGAGCTAGATACATTGGATTTGTGTACTACGTATCGTGCATCGAAAAGTTTTGTTAAGATAACCTATTAGATTGAAAAATTCTTATTAACTCAGGCTGTTTTTAGTTTATTTAATACCAAGTAGTTCTAAAATTCATATTCTGGGAAAGGAAGTCAAGTTACAGACTGGAGAAACTGAAGCATTCTGAAACCACCCAGAGCTCCCTGTTGATGGTGAGGCGGCATTCCAGCACGCGTGCTGTCAGTAGCGACGGCTTCGTTTACTGAGAATTGTCAGCTGTCCTGGCCAAAACGCTCAAAGATGACACCGTCCCTGCACATTTCAGGAAACTGATTCTCTTGTGCCATTTGCTTTTGGAGACCTCAGTGCCCCTCACTTGCGCTTGAGCACGCATCTTGCCTGCCTCCACCCGTGAGCGCTGGAACTTCTGGTGCTTGGAAAAGTAGGATGAGGCTTCCGAGGGAGCGCTCTTCCTAAAGACTTTGGAAACCACCGTCCCTATGATGTCCTCTTCTGCTTACTTGTCTCCATTCCCCTTTCTCTTTCCATTCCCCTCCAAATGCAGCTAATGTTTGCTGCTCAAAGCTTTCCCAGCACCTTTCATTTAGACCAGTCCACAGGGCACATGCTGTTATGATGCCACAAAGAATTGTTTGTATTGGATTCAGGTAAACCTCTGTCCTCCAGCTTCATGTACCTTCAGAACTTTTCCTTGATGCAAGGCCCTGAGTTCAATCACCAGTATCTCAAGGAAAGAAAAAAGAAATCGGAAGTCATTAATAATCATTTTTCTCAAATGACTCAGTTTAAATATTCATATAGCAAACTTTACTTACATTTCCTATTAGTATATATTTAACAGCATTTTTAAATGGTTAAAAGAATACTTTCCATGCCTTGGGTTTTGCCATTTCCAAAATATTTTGCACCCTAGTTCCTCTTCTCTATGATTTCCTTAGGCTTTGTTAGTCCTGTGATTAAATTAACCTCTTTCTCCATACTATACTTCATCATAGCCCAAAGACCAAGAGTGACAACTTCTTTCTCTGCGACTGATCATTTACTAACACATCCTACTCACATTATGGAAATACTTTCAGTCATTAAAGTTTAGCCGAAGGGCAGTAATGGTGGAGTTGCAAAGTCAGATAGCGCTTCTGCAGAAACAGAACCCACAGACACAATCTTTTTCTTGAAAGAAAAATTAAAATTTTAAATAAAAGCCTGCCCAGGATGCTCCCCAACACCCAGCAGACGTGTCCTGCAAGCCTGATCACAAAACTATTCTTCCTGTGTGTAACCCACGCTTTGTATAACTGACAAATGTAACTTGGGATGTCCAAACTCCTTCAGCAACCCATGATGTCACTCAGTTCTCCCATTGCACATGCCAACTCTGACTTTAAGAGCCAGGAAAGGGCCCGGCAGGATGGCTCAGTGGTCTAAAGCACCTGCTTAGGAAAGCTTAGGCGGCTGCAGGGACTGCGGTTCGATCCCCGGCACCACACGCAGCACCAGCCCTGCCCTGAGGGAAGGCTGAGCCTACCATAAAAAAAAAAAAAAGTTCTGAAACAAGAAAAAATAAATAAATAAATAAATATTTAAAAAATAAAATAAAAGCCAGGAAAGCCCACAGGGTGGGGCACTGCCTCTTAGTGAGATCCTACACAGACACCTACTAGTATAATAAACTGCCTCCTAAACCACCTCAGTGTTGTTCTTCCCTTGTGTGTCCTGTTTTCTATACAATTTATCAGAATTTACTACTAAAAGAAATATGAACTGACGGGATTCATGAACTTGAATTTGTCTGCATGGAGGTATCCTCTCCCACGCATTCTGTGCAACCGACATCCTCAACTTGACCAACTAAAAACGTCAGAGGACAACAAGGGAGACATGGTAGCACATGCCTACAACTTCATCACTCTGGAAGGCTGATATGGGATGACTGAAAATTTGAGTCTAACCTGGGCTACTTAACAACTTAGAGAAATTTTGTTTCAAAATTAAAAAGAAAGATCTGTGGTCACAGTGTGAAGTTCCTGAGTCCCATTCTCACTATCACTGAAACAAAACAAAAGTGTTAAAGAGAGGAGCAGGTGAAGCAACTGTAAAATTACAGAGCAGTCCTTGAGAAAGCAAGCTGCAGTGGGGAGCAGCCTGACTCCTGAGTGTGTCCTTGCAAAGAAATTCCAGCAGTGTGGTAGAGATCTGAGCTTCACTGACTGCAAGTGGTGGAGTGGAGTCTGAGTCCAGACGACTGAGCTGCTTCTGAGAATCAAAGTCAGAATCCAAGTCAGTACTCACTAAAGGGTATGGCAAGATCCACACACTCTGTAACATGACCCAACTAGAACTTGTCACTAGTCCTGGGAAGAAATGGGAAAATAACTCCAAGATTCTTTAGGTGTCACAATCAGCAGACAAAATTTTTCAAAAATTATGTTAAATATGATTGGACGTTTGTCTTTGTCACTTTCCTCCTTACTAGGAAAATTGAACACCCATAACTTAAGGAAGGAAAAGTTTATTTTGAGTCAGACATTAGTCCAGAGATGCCTGCTTCCAAGGCAGGACAGCAAGGAAGACGGGCATAGTAGAACAAGACTGCTAATAGGGTGACAGACAGGAAGCAGGGTCCAGGAGGAGGCAGAGCGGGGAGATGATATCCCATCCGAGCTCACACAGTGACTTGGTTCTCCTGACCAGGCTCAGCCTCCTAAGAACAAGTCAGCTATGACACTCCCATAACCCTGTCACCTGTCCAAGGCCCCACCTATAAGTTCATAAGATGCTTGGAGGACACCTTGGTATAAACCACAACAAGACTCAAATGAAAGGATACTAATAATGAATTCACATATGGGTAAACCTAAAATAGAAATTAAAATGGTGTGTTTTTAAAACAAATTCTGGAGCTAAAAATATATAACCTCTGTGGGGAGCTTAGCTTAATAGCAGATTAAAAATGATAAAGATTCAGTGGATTTGAGGGCAGACAAATTATATGATCCCTAAACCTGAGATAAAAAGTAAATACACATAAACAGAACTTCACACATCTGTTGCACCCATAGATCAGGAGCCTCAAAAGAAGAAGAGAAGAAAGGAATGGAATAATAGAAGTTAACTGAAAAAAATAGTGCCTGAAAACTTCTAATATTCAGTAAAAGGATTAACAAGGGGCTTATCAAATTGAATAAAGCCTTTATAGGCATATAAATATCTAGAATTTAGGACTTGGGATGAGTTCCCCAAATACTTGCGGCCTACTTTATAAACAAAATACATTATCAGTGCATGTTAAACTCAAAATTTATTTCTTGCTAGAATTATTTTTAAAGTTTCTCAATTATCTATTACAAAGTTGACTTTCAAATGTGTCAGTTACCACAAATGAACAGAAAGCATAAATCGCGACCACCCTGTGTGCTGGAGATGCCATTGTGCCACATGTAGAAGCTTCTAGCTGCGTGTGTTCTCTTTACGGATCCACCATTGGAGTCTTGCTAAGGTACCACGTACATCAGTCTGACTCTTAAATAGTGTAGCCTCTTCCTGCTGTTTTGTGTAGAGTTAATAACTCTCACATCAGCAATGGAAAATTCCCTTCTCTTGTGTTCTCCTGCTTGGGGTAGAGCTATTTATTCTTAATAAAAGAGTACAATCTGTTTCCTCCTTGATTATAAGACTCCATTTAGACAGAGCAATAGAACAGACAACTAAATGCTCCACTATCAGGATTTAACTAGTGAAATTGGGTGAAATGACTACTCTTCAGGTTAGCACCATCGTATTTTCTTAATATATGGCTTTATATTTTTCAAGACAGTGTTGTCGTGCTTTCTGTCATTAATATAAAGGAAAATAGTTAATATACATTGAAAGGAAACTCTGTTAACTACAAAAAGCAAATTAGAAATGCTTATAAACAAACCAAAACTAAATTCTCTGAAGTTAAAACTAACAAAGGTAGCTGGGCGTGGTGGCATATGTCTGTAGTCCCAGCACTTGGGAGGCTGAGGCAGTAGGATCAGTGCAAGTTCAAGACCAGCCTGGGCTACAAAAGTGAGCTCAAGACCAGCTTGAACTGCATGGCGAGACCTTGTCTGAAAAAGACCAAAAATAAATAAGTAAGTAAGTAAGTAAGTAAGTAAATAAATAAATAAATAATTTAAAAAATAAAAATAAAAGTATATGAACACCATTGAGTGTAACAAGCATGCAGAACATACAGGGTTCCAGTGCTATATTATTTTAGCTATTATAAGATAGTTTATAACATAATGTACCCTTAAATATAATGTGATTTTATCTACATATCTTTCCAAATGTTATTCTAGCAGAACAATAACAATGGCAAATTTCAAATTAACATTCAAAGGAGAAAATAATCATCTTGAAGTGTTTTCACAAACTAGCAATATTAATATCAACTGCCTTCAACGCTAGCCATAAGTTACAAATGTGATTCATGGGGCTCCTCACCCACCAGCCAGGATTAGACAATAGAACTGGCACTGGCAAATGAGCCATCAGACTATATTTGTCATATTTTTGTTAATTTTTCATTTTCTCCCCAATTCCAGACTTCAGCCTGTGTGATATACATAATTAAAGAAACAAGAGTGTTAAGAACAAAATGAGGAGCAAAAGCAATAAGCAATCATATTGTCATAGAATAACAGGTAAGGGACTTAAAGGCCAGGGTTAGAGTCTGCTTAATTTAATAGAAACCTGCTCTATTAAGCAACGAAAGCTTCGAAGAGTGAGAAGCCTATGATCTGACAACGATCCATAAGAACATTGCCAGAGAGTAATAGAAAACTCTTGGAAGTACATCATTTTCTGTGAATGATTGCTCCAGGTGGATCTCCTACTTAGATGCTTTTTCTCTCAGGAAAAAAAAAAAAGAGAGACATCAAATGTTGTCAAATCTCACTTTATGCCTGGAGCATTTGGATCCAAAGTATTTTCTCCATCAAGCTTTAGCTGCCTAATTTTCTAGACATTCTACTTCTGTATACAAGAGGTAACCAACAATACAATGAATGTTTAATTTTCTTAATTTATTACAGTAAAAGATATATTGCCATTAATCCCCTTACCTCAAACTAATCCTAGAAGATGTTCTTTCCACCTCCTAAAGCAGTTCTGGAAGGATTCTTTCCTGATCAAAAATATGGTAACTATTAGTGCCAAATGCCACCTAATGAAAAGGTAAGCTCAAAAGTAAAACATTGCATTGCCTGGAAAGTGCAAGATCCTGAGTTCAACCCATGGTACCACAAAACAAAATCAAAAACAAAAAGAGAAACATTAGAGTGTGTCTTCATTCTCTTTATTCACCAAGTTGGGGGGACTATGATTTTTAGCTTTTCCTCAAACTCAAAGTTATCACAAAAGATAACATGTGAATCCATGCAGGACACTGATGAGGACAACTAAAGGCATGAGTGGCCGACAACAGCAGGGTAAGTGTGTGTAAAGGTCAGGAGAGCGTTCTTAGGGGCAGAAGGAGTAACATGTCTTGTGCTATAATAAATATTGAAAGTTTAAAAGGAAACTGTATTTTTTCCACCATACCTCATAGGTGACATCTGGCTAAGTTCATGAAAGGAACAACTAATTCAGGCTTCGAGAATCAAAGAAGGCTTTGAAGGAAAAGAAATCTAAATAAGAAGGAAGAAATGAGCAGAAATGATCTACCCTACTGGAGGGGGGGAAAAAAAATGTTTCAGACGAAGAGAACAGAAGACACAAAGTCATGAAAATATGAGAAAACATCACCTGTTTGAGACCCAAGAACATCCACTGTGCCTGGACCTGTGGGCTCTGCTGGATGAGTCTACGGAATACACAGATACAGAAATACAGGATAGAGTGGTTGCTGGCAGGGAGCACAGAAAGGGTTCGATTTCCTTATTTTGTATTCAAAAGATCTCAGGCTGCAACAGCAGGAGTGAAGTAAAGGAGGCCAGATCAGACACAATGATGAGGATTCCTGTGACCTCACGGAACACTGTACTGCAAGAAGGAGGAGGAGCACGGTGGTGAGGTGGAGGAGGGTGATCACCCTGGGGAAGCCCATAGGAGTTGGAAGCCACAGATCTGGGATGTGAGTTTGGAAAAAGAGAGTGACATTAGATGTTATGGCCAGGATTTTTTTTTAATTTAATTTAATTTTTTTGTCTTTTTGAGACAGGGTCTTGTTATGCAGTTCAGGCTGGCCTTGAGCTCACTTTTGTAGCCGAGGCTGGTCTCGAACTCTCACCCATCCTCCTGCCTCAGCCTCCCAAGTGCTGGGATTACAGGCGTGGGATTACACCCGGCTACACATGGCCAGTATTTTAGCAAGAGAATATGGCAGAAAGGAGGTATAGCTACCAGCCACAGGATGAGGGAAATTTGTAGAAAGAAAAAGAGGCCCTCTGGGGCTTGTTTTACTGTGAAATACACATGAGACATCCTGGGAGCAGAGCTCTCCAGCCATCACTTGGTTTTGGATGTCCGGAACTGTTCTTTTGAAAGATGATACACTGAAGCAAGAAGAACACCTGGACAGCCTCCAAAGAGTGACCAGAGACACTGACTGGAGAAAGAACCTGGAGGAGCGGCCTGCATTTAAGGAACAGGCAAGGGAGGTAGAACTCACAAAGGGCATCAAAGAAGGCTAATGTTCATAAAAATAAAGAAATTATATCATGGGCCCCCAACAAGGGGGAAGGGGACTGAAGAAATGCCAGTTCATATACCCGTACCTAGTAAGCTACACATAACTTCCAGTGACCCTTCCAACATGCTAATTAAAACATTGAACAACAGTTAATTAAAGAAAAGTAAACCCCAATCCTTCAATATGTACATCAGGGTCCTCTCTACCTGTCACCAATACCACTAAGGGCACAGCTATGAAAACCTCTAGAAGTATTATCATGGGCTGCTGTTGATTCTCACAGCTACAAGGTACTCATACACATTTACTAAATCCTGAGAAGTGTCCCTGACACTTCCTGGACTGGCCTATGCTTCCAGCATAGAACAGATAGGTTAATTTGGTGCAACCTTTTCTCACCGATCCCATCCTCCACGGGATTACCTGCTTTCTTTCTTAGTTGGCCTCCCAGGAGCACAGGGACAGTGTCATGGCCAGTTGTATAGCTTCCCTAAACTCACTCATTCCAGAGTTCCTAAGCTTGTCCAATGCTGAAGGAACACAGAACTCAGAACTGCAACTCGGTGGTGTGTAACTTTCTTCTCTGCATACATCCCAGTGTAGGAGAGGTGGGCATGGATTTTAGAATGAAAATGAGTTGAAATCCTGGACCTACCTTACTGCTGTGTGGCCAGAGAGAGAGAGAGATGGATCTTTGAAATACTAGTTTTCCTTTTAATCAAGTGAAACTACATCCCCTCTGCCCCTGCACCCCATGCAGGGTTACTGTGAGGACCAAATGGTGCAGTGTGTCACTGCTGCACATGTTGCTGGCACTGGAAACACTCCAAGAAGAAAACAAAATATCAGTTTTCCCCTGATTTTGGCACCACAAGGCAGACTCCAATCTCAGAGAGCAGAAAGAACTACTTCTTGGTTTGAACCTACCTCATGATTTTACTAGAAGGATAAAACCCAAATATGTATGCAAGACTCAGTAAGCGATGACCAGAGATATGGCACAAGGTGGGTAAAGGGGTATGAATAAATACTCTAATATGGGGAACTCTGGTGAGGGTGGGTAAGGGGAAAGCAGAGCCCCCAAAATTTAGGTATTTGAGCTCTTGAGGTAGGAGGAATAAGCTTGAGATGTATAGAAAGGAAGCATCACCCTGGCAGCAGCTTCTGTGTGACAAATGTCAGAAGGGCAAAAGGTAGGGATATGGCCATATGTAGCAATAGATGGGCAGGGCTGGTGGGATAGCTCAGCAGACTAAGTGCCTGCTTAGGCAAGCATAAGGACTGGGGTTCAATCCCTGGCACCACATGCTGCACCAGCCCTGCCCCTGGGCACACAGAGCTAACCATCAGACCTGGCATGTTGGTGCACATGTGTAATCCCAGTATTACACTGGGAGTCCAAACTGCGTAGTAATGTTGTAGGCAGCCAAATTAGATAGAAATATTATAGGCAGTCAGATACAGCCAGGCCCTTGAGGGCAATGTAGAAAGCAACTTGACTGTACAGCTTTGCAAGAGACAGGCACCCACCTGCAGGCCAGACCTTGAAACAAAACAGTAAAGAAATGCAGCCTCCCACTCACTTAAAGTTAAGTATCAGGGGTTGATATTCTAAATGAGTATCCATAGCCCTAAAAGAGCCTAAACAAAACTCAACCCCAACAGAAGAACCCTTATTCCGTATTCATGCCCATGCCCGCTTGCCATGTGACTTGCTTCCCAATTTGCTCCCGATTTGCATCCTGAACAGTGATGCTTGGAATCTCATTGGCTGACCCTGAATTTGTCCCACCTCATGACCACCTATGCAAGTTCCCCTGGTTTCACGTTGGATCCACCTTATCACATGATTTTGCCCTATAAGACCCCTAAAAAAAGACAATTTCCCAGGCAACCCACTAGGGTCTTCCTTCTGTTCTCCTCTTGGATAAAAGCTTTCTTTCCCAATAAATATTTTATTCTAAACCTCTGTTATTCCTAACATTCATTCTTTGGTTTTAGAGAACACGAACTCATCGAAGTGTCTTTTAAGGTTGGGAGATCACTTTTTCTTCCTGCATCAGTAAGACCCTGAACCAAATACATAGAAAGAAAGAAAGAGAGAGAGAGAGAAAGAGAGAGAGGGAGGGAGGGAGGGAGGGAGGGAGGAAGGAAGGAAAGAAAGAAAGAAAGAAAGAAAGAAAGGAAGAAAGGTTTACACAGCAGTAGGTGGGCAATGGCCTCTCTGCTTATGTGAGAGGTGAAAGCACAGGGCTGTTTGTATCAGAGTTTGAGCTTGAGAACATCACCTGCTCACTGAGGTTCATCAGATTCTGAGTTAGCGTCAGGGCTAACGTATGTGTTATACTGTGGGGTGATGACATAAGACCTCTCCTCAGAAGATTATAAATGTACCTGAATAAAAATGAAACAAAATAGTACAAGGGGTAACCAAAATATATGGTGAAGGCTTAAAGCCTTTATCTCTTTGTTCTTGCCACCCCCTGCAGCAGTTCCCCAGCCCCTCCTTTGTGACTACCTTTAACTGCGCTGTCACAGCTGCCTGAGTGTCCTGAGTCCATTCTAAGTGTTCACTTTTCATCCTCATGTTGAGTTTTGAGAAAAACTAGAACTTGCACGGCACCAGGTCTATTGGCTAAGAAGGATGAGGACACATGGACAACATTTTGGAGCCTGCTGCTGGGTGCCACTTAACAGCATCATTCACAGTATCTCTTCATCACACCCCGTGAGGACATTCGCGAAGGAGGACATCCGGAATTGCTTCAGGATGTGGCAAGAATAACGGCATATGTGTGTTCAAAGTAAAGGGAAATTTGGGAGGGGGGGATTAACATTAGCAAATGTGTCTTTTACTGTAATGATTTTTTTTTTTTAAAGTTGTAAGATTTAACATATAGCTCGATCACTCCTTGTGTAAAAATTGTCAGTACAGAGCAGCCATTCTCACTGTCACTTTTGTCTTTGAATACTATCTGTGAACGTTAGGTCTCTGTCTATAGAGTTGGAAGGTCAAACAGAAATATTAAAGGTCAATCAGTCCCTTAAAAATCTACAAATGATACAAATATGGAGAAAACTACTCCAGCACAGGCAAAGCACCCCCACGAATGAGCATCCGGCTGCCCAGGTGGCAGTCCAGGGGGCGCTTCTTGGCTGGTACTTGAGGACTTGGCCCCTCAGGGCTGTGCTGCTGAGCACATGATTTTGGGAGCAAGGGATTTTAAAACAACTGGAAGATAAAGTTTGAAATGTAGGTAGTAGCCAACTAAGTAGCACTCTAAAGGATCAACAACAGAATTAGAACTTATGCCAAAGAATACACGGAGCCACTGAAAATTTTAAGCAAAGAAATCATAGCATAGACTTGGCATTTCGGGATTTGTCCTTCTCCAGCTATGGTCCCCAGAAGAGACTGGTCAGAAATACAGATTCCAAAGAAAGCTTATTAGGAAGCAATTGCAATCCATTAGACCCACAGAATAAAGCTCTAAACCAGGCATGGTGTGGATGGATAAGAAAGGATAATGCAAACACCCAGGCTTATGTTGTGGCCAGAATGCCTAAGGAGGACCAGCAGGAAGAGCCCCTCCTCGCCCCCACTGCCCTATTCATCTAGGCAAGGCACCCCCGCCTAAATGTCTTGATGTATAGAATCTCCATCTGCATATTTGAACAAGACTGGCTGCATTTGAATTTTGCTAATGGATGACAAATAACAATAGGTATTTCTCTGCTTCAGTTCTTTTCTTGTCTTAAAATAAACCACCATGAACTAGTCACAGCTGCATTTGCACAAAGAAATAGCAGTCTTTGACTTCAAAGGGAAACAGCTGAGAAGGAAGAAAACAAACAAAATTGCAAGATCTGAGATTTCATCCGGCATGAGAGTGATTTTTGAAAAGCATTTCTTACCCTAAACTGCTTCCTGTCTCATTTGAAAGCGCCCAGCCAGCCCGCACTCCACAGGCGGGGCGAGGGGCCAGCAAGAGCCGATAGTGCGGCGACGCCAGCTGCTCCGCTCCGGACCCTGCCCGCTCCGGAGGAGCAAACACTGGTGCCATTCTAATATCTGCTAAAGACAACTTCGGGGGGAAAAGTGGCATGATTTGTGGAAAAGTTGAAGGTTTGGATGCTTGAAGGTCACAGGCTTTACAGAGAAGGTCACAGGGTGCTACTTTTGAAAGGTCAACAGGAAAACATATAAGATTTTCTTTTTGGCCTTCTCTGGCCATAGAGTAATCAGATGCTGCGAGCATCAATAAATTCTGGGGACAGCCTTCCACGGAGAATGTAAGCCTTGGTGCTCTCTGATATTCAAGTTGTACAAACTCAGGGGAATTGCGGTGAGGTCTAATCCCAAACAGAGAATTAGAGCTGCAGATCTAATTGGTGCCTTGCACCTCTGTCCATCGCTCCTGGTGTAACATCAGAAAAACGAAGTACAATTTGGGTTTTTCTAACCTTCCCAATATGGAGAGGAAGATATCAGGGAAGGTAATCAGGTGCAGGTCAGCCCAGAGCAAGTGACTAAAAGATGGACAGGGCGTCGGTCCTGGCATCTTAGCTCACATGCAGGCTGCAGATGGTGGCAAAGCCAGCCTTCCGAAACTCCCTGCAGAGAGCTCCTCCTGTGCTCCTCCGTGGCTCCCTCCTGTCTCTACCCAGGCTGTTGTTGATACAAAGAACCCAGGTTTCCCTGAAGGACTGGGAACTGAAAAGAACACTGTGCTCCAAGTCCCAGCTATGCCTTCTCTTTTCTTTAGGAAGGACTCTCCCTTCTCTACGGCTCTCCCTAGCCAAAAGCACGTATGGTTCCTCCCTCCTCAGGACCTGTACGGCACTTGGCATTGGGTAATTTCTATGAATTGTCTTTTGTCTTTGTAATTTTGCAAATTAACGCATCGTACAATCTGAGTGTAGAATCCCAGTAGGCTCAGTCCGGCTACCTTTTCTTTTCCTGTTTGCAAGCACAGCCATTCAGGTGCTTGTCTAGCTTTGGTGAGACTGCACAGAGAGTGCTGCTAACCCTAAAGTGGAGACCCTCCTATTTTAAGACTCAAAGGTCCCAGGAGCCACTAAATTAAAAACTACAAGTCATTTGCAATGTTCATATCCCTTGACCTCAAAATTACACTGAGAAATTTGTCCTGGCACATCCGCATGCCAGCTACAGTCAGGCCGTGAGGGATCCTACGTCACCTAGATGTCCCTCTTCTGAGCTCTACAGGCAAGATACATTTGTCAAGAGGGACAAGATATGGCATAGGAAGGCAGGAGCAGCTGCAGCTGGGGCTTTCTTCTCTCTTTTTTCCCCACACAATATTTTTAGCCCATGCTTCATGAACCCAGATACATAGTACAAGTGAATTCATAGCAGAGCAATAGAGGTGAAGGAGAAAAATGCAATTTTTTAAGAGCAACTTAAATGTTAAGTTAAATGAATTACAGAAAACCTATATTCTGGAATATTATACAATCTGTAAAAAACACAGGAAAAGAAACAGAAGTATACAGGGTTTTTTTTGTATTAAAAAGTCTGTCACTAAGTAACTAAGAATATTAACCCATTTTTGTTATAGGGGTGGCTTGGGGTGAGAGAAACATCATCAAAGACACTTGACTAGATGGAGTTTTTCTTTGTTTTAATTTTTCATTTATCAACATCTGATAACTTTTCTCCAGAATCTCACTAAGAAAACATTAGGGCTTAAGCCGAGTGTGGTGGTGCATGCCTGTAATCCCAACACTTGGGAGGCTGAGGCAGGAGGATTGGTGCAAGTTCGAGACCAGCCTGGGCTACAAAAGTGAGCTCAAGGCCAGCCTCAACTGCATAGTGAGATCCTGTCTCAAAAAGACAAAAAGAAGAAGGAGAAGGAGGAGGAGGAGGAGGAGGAAGAGAAGGAGAGGAAGAGGAAGAGGAAGAGGAAGAAGAGGAGGAGGAGGAGGAAGAAGAAGAGCAGTAGGAGGAAGAAGAGGAAGAAGAAGAAGAAGAAGAAGAAGAAGAAGAAGAAGAAGAAGAAGAAGAAGAAGAAGAAGAAGAAGAAGAAGAA
>PVJA010020206.1:0-38534 GCA_004027025.1 Myocastor coypus | reverse complement strand
TTTTTTTTTTTTTTTTTTTTTTTTTTTTTTTGTCTTTTTGAGACAGGGTCTCGCTATGCAGTTGAGGCTGGTCCTGAGCTCACTTTTGTAGCCCAGGCTGGTCTCAAACTCGCACCAATCCTCCTGCCTCAGCCTCCCGAGTGCTGGGATTACAGGCGTGAGCCACCACGCCCGGCTTCTACTTTATATATTTTTTAAAATGATCAGTGTTTATTTGTTTGTTTGTTTATTTATTTATTATGTTTTGGGAACCTGGGGATCGAACTCAGGACCTTGCACTTGCCAGGCAGGCACCTGCACCCCTGAGCTATCTCCCCAGCCCAAAACTCCTTTATATTGTATAGTAATATTATTGAATAATTTCATTCAGTCATCATTTTTGGTTTATTTGACCTTATTCTCTATAGAGAACAAATATTTCTGTAGTCATAGAAGATTAGCTGGAGAAATAAGGTCTATGATGGGTGAGTAGTGGGAATAAGAGATGAAGTAGCTAATGTCTCGCACACCTGACATGCCATATGTCAAGCTACCAATTCATATGTCTCTGTGGAATGAAATAAGAAAAGCTTTGCTAATGAAATGATGTATAGAGAAAGGGGAGAGAAATCTGTGAGCTTTACTGTTTGATGTTGAAGAAAGCATCTATTTCCATAGTTGGATTTAAAATAATTATATAATGCCCCTCAAATTCTGGAAATTGTAAAAGACGTATCAGATTAAGCTTTTTTATAAGCTGTACTGTTCTCGGAACATACTGTGACAAATTATTGTTACAATGCTCAAATTAATGAAGCTTTTATATATATATAGCACACCCAAAATGCTGGAATATAGCAACAATTAAAAAAAGGAGAGGCTTGAATTCTATAAAGCTCTTTAAAATGTCACTTTCTAATTATTATTTTTCCATGTTAAGCCTTTATTGTCTTGTATTTTTGTTCTGATTACTAGTTAGAAAAAGTTTACCTATGTATTCTAAAGGAGACTGCATCAATATGTTTTTGAAAAAAATTTAAATTATAAAAAATTGGCTTCACATAGCACTTCATAATTTCTCTCATCAAATCCTAAAGACTATATTAAAACATCTGTTTTTAAAATATCTTGCTGACAGTAGAATGCTATACCCCCAGGGAGTCTCCTAATTTTGCATATAATTTACATACTCATAAATAATTAACACTGGGGGAACAAGGATAACAACTTCAAACAATTTAGGTATTTTACATATATTCTTTTTATAACTGACTTAGAGTCATAGATTTTTAAAATGATTTTTCTCACCATATTAGCATTAAAATGAGAATCAATTCTTTATGAAGATTTCTATATTTCAATTTGTCCTACTCTGCCCTCAAAAATTCAAATAGTTCTGAATGCTTGAATATTCATAAGAAAAATATATTGCTACTGTGTGCAAATAATTTTTTAAGTGTGGTATACACAATAGGCTCTAAAACCAAATTGTATTGCAACATATGCAGACCCTGGATTATGAAACGCGTGGAATGAGGCAGATCCTAATCTTATTCTCTTATCCTGGTAGAAAACAACTCTGTACACATGAATCCTAAGTAATCTACCCAACTCACTTAAGTACCAAGGAAGTACATTATGCTTTCTTTATTAATTAACTTTGTTTCCTAGTGTTCACTTTGTTCCTACTAGCCTATGCAACAATAGCGCACAATGGAAAATTACTCCATACAGGCAAATCTGCTTGCTATTGTACTATCACATGATTAATATAATGCAACACTACCTTATTCCAGAAGACTATTATTCTAACATGGTTAGGAATAGCTCCCCTGGCCACACTCATGCCTGGGATCATATCTATGCTTCCAGGAATCACGTAGGTGAGACCTTTATCAGCATGGTTTCAAGAAACACAAGAAGATGCCTCCATCCAAATTATCTTATGTCAACCACAGAGTAGTGCACAAAATTAGAGCTGCACCTTTTAGCTTCAATTTCAGTTACTTAAATAAAAGTATTTGTGGGAGGATTTAACACATGAAGCTTTTATCAGTAATTTATAACTTAATGAACTAATTCTTAACCTGCAAGTTTTGAACCAAAGACAAGATCTATGGAAATAATGAAATGTCTCTTATACTTTACACAAGGTTTTGTTTAAACGAACTGATGTGAACATTTAAAGATAGGGGCTCATACACTGATATATTCCCAAGCAGGAACGTGAACACACACACACAGAACCATTTCTTTAATAAAAATGCTATAATAATAGAACGATTGTGAGGACAATATGCAATATGTCAACTTTCAAAGAAAAGAAAGGGAAAAAGAAAAAAAAAAGTAATGTTGATTTAGAAGGGTTAATGTTTAATTGTTTGATCAATCTTATATACCTATATGTATTAATCTAAACTGATCTGATGATGAAAATATGTAATATAATCATTGTTAAATTTAAACAATAAAAAATTGAAACTTGAAAAAAAATGCTATAATAAAAATGAAGTCCTTGAGAATGAGAAGGTTTAGAAAGAAAAATTATAAAAGTGGGTCAGCTAAACAAGATGTAAGAAGACAGAGGCTCCAGAATGACTACAGACCAAAGAAAAACAAAAAACAAAAACAAAACAAACAAACAAAAAAACAGACAAAAAAGACACTAAAGCCATTATTGACTTTAAAGGGTTTCCCAAGCCAGAGGCAAAAGGAATTGAAATAGATCATCTGACTCTTCAAACAATAGTTTCTCAAGTCCTCTTTTCCTGTACATATTTTGTACATATTTTTACAAACACCTGTTTACAAAAAGGATTGATATAAACGTGAACAGAATGACATTTGAGAAATGGCAAGAATTAAGTCTCAAAGACTGGATTCAAGGAAGTATATACCATATCTATTAGCTAGAATATTTTCCTTTGCTTGTAACACAAAACCCAACAGAAGAATGGAGGCTTATAGAATTATTTAATGAGAAACCCATCAATAGCAGCAGGTATCAGCTTTAGTAAGCAAAAATAAATACTGTGACTATCCACATAGGCACGTTTGTCTATTTGTCTACTCTGTCTACTTAGGACAACTAAATGGGCATAAGATGGCTCCTACAGTCCCCACCCCCCCGTTGCATCCATTAAGGTCAGCATAAGCAGCAAAAGACCTGCAATTCAGTAAAATGAATTAGCCAAGTTACATCTCCATCTTGAAATCATTATAGAAAGGAGGCAAAATATTCACATTAGCTTAGCCCACAATAGGCCACTGTTACAGCATGGAATGGGATTGGTCTGACCCAACCCAGGTAAGCATATGTGTACCATTTGGACATGAGAAAATCAGCCCAATGAAAACATTTAATTAGGAATATTGAGCTCCAGGCTCTGTATCTCCTAGATGCTTACTATTTTCTAGCTGAAGATCTCATCTCTGAGTTTCTTCTTCTGAAAGAGGCTTGAGCTGTTTCTGAGTGCACCTCTCCGCTTCTGTGCATTAAGACAGCTCTCCCTGAAGAGCTGTCCCTGCAGTGTCACCTACATGAGGTCTTCCCAGTGTCAGGGAATGAGGCACAGCAACAGCTCTCAGCCCTTCGAGAGGTTCAGGAGCCCTCTTGAGTTGGACAAGGTAAACTGACTAGGATAAAATCACAGCAACTGCAATGAGAACAGTGCTCTGAAAACCCCACTGATTTTCTGCCCATTTGAGGTTTTACTGTTTCCTCTGCAGGCACAGTGAAGATTCCAGTCATCTGCCATGGCACAGACTTTTCTACTTTTACCTCTGTCTGGTGTGCCACATGTCCCTCTGACCCAGCTTCAGCTACCCCGGGAGTTGACTATGTTCCCAGTTCTAGGAAGGTGGAATTTGAGCCAGGTGTCACCAAGCAGGTGAAGAGTTGTGAGTCTTGATGGTTCTCTTAGCATGGTCTTGAGTTGGCTTCTCCACTGTCTGGAGGGCTCTGAAGTGCCCTTGCAATATGACTATCCTTACTTTCTTTAAAATATAAACATACAAATGATTATGAGGGCACTGCCTCAAAACTTTCAAAGTGACCTTTTTTTTTTTTTGCATCAAATATCCAACAGTACAGATTAAGAACAGAAATTTCACTTCTACTTCAAAGTCATCCTCACTCAAAAAAATATAACATAGTTTATAGCTTAGTGAACTAAAGCTCCTGCTTAGGCAGAGTGCTGGGGCCAGGATTCAATCTCCCACACACTATGCCAGCTCTGCCCCGGGGGCACGCTAGCTGTGATTAAGACTGGGTGTGATGGCTTGCACACCTGTAATCTCAGCATTTGGAAGCCTGAAAACAGGAGGATCCCTGCAAGTCTGATCTATATAGTAAGACCCTGTAGACCCTGCAGACACTGTGCCAAATATGTACTTAAAAAATCACATAACAAAACATGTAAATACACTGAATCATACACAACAGGACTGGATTTTTAAAAATTCCTGTCAAGAATATGAAAAATCTGAGACTTTACTGTACGAAAAATCTAACACTTTGGACTGCTACAGTGTCACAGATACTGGCAGAAGACACATAACTCCTAGGCCAAAGACAGTGTTAGTTCATTGCTCAAAGCAGTAGCAATGGCCAGAGAATTCTTGCTAAGTCCCTCTTCTTACAGTAACATGATGCAGAAAGAGCTACATAAAACCTACATACACAGTAGAGCACACCACAAAAGAGAACTCTGAACTCAGACAGCCCTGATCCTTTATCCTAGATGAAAAACATACACGCCCATTACCCTTGGGGAAGCTGCTTTCTCATCTTCCAAGGCTGTTCACTATTTTAAAAATCCTTTCAAAAAACAGTGTGGGGGAAAAAGCAACTAGCTTCTTTACCCACAAGATGTGCAAAAACATGTTAAGACCCAAGAAAAATTTTCTCTCAACAATATCTAGACTATTCTTCCAGGCACTGTACCAAAATTTATTTCTAAGTGTCAGAGCCACTATTAGAGCTGTAGAGTATTTCAATAGGATGGAAAATAAGATTGGATAGCTACAATTATTAAAAAGTTTCTTTATCTTTTTGCCAAGGGGAAAACACTATTGTAAAATGCTAAAGGAGGCAAGGCATCAGAGTAGCTATTATAATCTAAAGCAGCTATTATGAATATTAAATACCAGTTCTCTGAATTTGTTAAATATTTTTTAACAAATATTTTTGGTTTTCTCTGCCTATCTGGCAACCTTGCATGACAGGCAAATGTGTAATTATTATGCCACTTCTAAGCAAAACTGAGATACAGAGAGATCAAGTAACTTATTCAAGTTCACACAGGTTACATTTAAATGAGTCAATTAAATAATATCAATAATGACACAGCAATATAATTTGGTCCAGAACTATAAAAGTATACAAAAATGGATGATACATTTTTATACATATATGTAAACAATACTGCATATATACAGATATAATTGAGTGTTAAATATATTTTGTGGGATTTGGGGGATTGTATTCTAATAACATTCCTTGAGAACAGTATAAAATTTCCTAAAAATAGATTCTTGAGTTACTATCCTGTACTATACTTAATTCATAAAAATATCAACCAGATTATTTAAATCTGCAACAATCTTTTACAAGGTTATTGATGCAATCATTTGTTATTTTTTACAAGCTGCTTCAAGTTTCTATTAGAGACACTTCCTTAGTGCATTAACATCCACTAATCTGCCAAAATAAAATCATTCTGCAGACGAGATTGTTTTTATCAATTAACTATAGAATATCAATGATCTGATGAAAAAAAGATCTATCAAAATGGGTACATTTACACCAGTTGGTAAATCTCTGCTGAAGAGAGCAAACAGAATCTCTTTGGGGGCTGAGAGGAGTTTCTGTTTCATGTGTATCCAAGATACAAGACTATCACAAACTGTTGTAGTGTTGCATTTCTTTTTTACATCTGTGACATGGTAGCAGATTGTCAAAAAAGGTTAAAGATGATGTCAACCATGACTTCTTTCAGCTCTCTAGAGTGTGGCAAAATGTATTATTTGGCGTAATCATGACACAGATCTGCATGTGTATGTCTTCAATAATTCATGCTGCAGCTTGTCTCACTGTGGGGACAGATGTCAGCGAAACCAGTGACAGCCGATCATGCTGATCCCACACATCATCATGTGTGGCTGATCCCACAGTGACACTGAGCCTTGACTATCTGCCTATGAAGGTTGATGAGAACTAAGAAAACACAGGATGGTGAGTTTGGACAGTGTTACTTATTTTATAACACCAATGTATGTAGGCATAAAAACACCCTACTTCTGTATAAATTCTAAAGAACTTGAAACTTTTTATACTCTGGACTGTTTGTATATGGAAATACTACTTTTAAAGATCATATTTATTATGCCATTAAAACTGTTCCTGACAAAATCAATATTTACTGATACATATAGATATGTACATTTCCTTTAATTTACATAATTAGCAATCTTAATTTTTCACTACTAATTTATGATATGTAACAAATATTGTATGCTACATATTTGGAAGATTAAACAAGTGATTTTTATCTCAACAACTTATCCTTATTTCTCAACATGAATAGTATTTTCTTTTAACGTTAGGTATTAATCAAAAATGATCATACTCTCAATATCAGAACAGCAGTTCAAAAAGTGGATTTATCAGTAAATGCCTATGTATACCTGTTAGAATATAGGCCATGGGACACTCGTTCGAATGCAGAAGCATCCTTTCTATGAAAGGTTCGTTTTAATCTTGCGCTGTAATCCGTAACAATTGGTGAGGCGAGGGGCTAGAATAAGAATAAGCAGCTGAAGCCATGAAAAACTATTGCTTCTGCCTCAAAGCTCAAAGTATTCATCTTCCATTTGTGCATTAGAAAAAATGTCAAGCTCTACTTATAAAGTATATCTCTGAGTAATAACTAGAAAATACTATGTGCATGTCTGTATCTATGTGTATATGTGTCTATGCATGCACACAGATCCTCAAATATTCAACAGAACAAAATACTGACATGGAGTTTTCTAAAAACACAACGTAATCTATGATATGTGTCCTTTTGCCACTTTTACTTTCATTTGAGTGTAAGACATTTTACACAAATGTATAGAATGTGTTGAGTATAAGACATTTTATACAAATGTTGAGCTGTTGAAATATTTTCAAAACTATTTCAGATATTTTTGAAATGTTTTGTTTTTCTTTGTGATTTTACTGTTCTATAGGGGAAATTATTGGAATCTTCCTAATAGTACCTCAATCTATTCTTTCTTCTTTAAAATTAGTAGTTAGAACAAGGTGTCGAATTTTCATTTTCCCAGGAATAGACTGCTTTAGAAATACACTTAGACTGAGTCAGGGAATCTCAGTACCAGCATGCAAACTGTTGCCCAACATGGGGTGCCATTTTTCTTTGGAGGTATTACATTTACATAAACATTTCTAATCACAGTTCCATAAAGAGACATGGTATTATAATTCATGACTTTTAGGTAATATGTCATATGAATCTTAACATATGGCACTGCACTCTACAATGGCAATCTTGGCTTCTAAAGGGACCTGGAAAACATCCAGTGAGATGAGAATAAGCCAAACTTGATAGAAAACCATATCGATGCTAATCCAGGTTTACACCTTTCATTCAGACTCGTAACTCTCTAGCAGATGGTTCAGTGTTGAAGCACTAATGTTAGCAAAATGTCAAAACTACTTTGCTAGACTCCCCAATTGTTCATACAGAGTATTTTTCAGGAACTGGTTATCAAAATAGTATTAAAAGAATCAGAGTATTCAGGCCTCTGATCATAAACGCAGGGTTTTAGTTTCAATTTCTAAACACAATCTGACTTTGCTCCCTTGGACCATAGCCAATCAGCTTTTGGGAAAAAAAAAAAAAAATAGAAATCTCTTTCCTGATTCTTTAGTCAAGAAGGACTTACCCAGAGAAGACAAAGGAATGTGAGACCATTTGGTAGGTTGTATTGCTAGTGGCAGCTTGGCAGCTGTATCAGTTTAATCATCCAAACGAATGCCCTCAGACAGAGACCCTAAATCAAAGTATCTTATCCTGACATTCACATAAACAGAAAAACTAAACAGGCTTCAGAGTCCACAAACTATCAGAATTTACAGGTAAAGATTAGAGTGAACTGTACAACATGCTTTTCTTTTTGCCCACACATGTACACTGAATAGGCAAGGTGAATGAATGAATGAGGCCATGTTAGGATGTAGTAATAGTTTCAGTGTGCTATAGAAACTCTGAATTACATTTATAAAACAAGAGTGATTATATCTGCATCTAAATGAAAATATACTTAAGAATTAATTGACCACCTAATTGTTGTTAGGATCTTTTAATATAATTTTGTCTTTTGCTATTTAAGACCATGTTTGAAAGTAAGAAAATTAACAGCACTGTTTTATAGACATCCAATCACAAATGTCTCAGAGAGGGTTGTCAATGGTTTCTCAATGGCTACTTTATTTTTTATTTTTTATGAGGTTAGTACAGGATCTATAGGGTCTCACTATGTAGATCAGACTCATAGTGATCTTCCTATTTTCAGCCTCCCAAGAGCAAAGGTTATAGGTGTGCCCACCCATCTCAACGTGCCCTGAGGGCAGGTCTGACATGGCACATGGAAGATGGGACCCCAGAGCTGCTGTACCCTGCCTAAGCAGCTGCTTTAGAACCCTGAGCTACTGACTGGCCCACCAATGACTACTTTAGAATTAGCTTTCCTAACCTTAAATTCCATTCCTTTTATGACTATTATTATTTTTTAATATATTTAGTACACGGTTTCTGGGGTCTCACTATACCGACTGGACTCATAGTGATTCTCCTGTTTTCAGCCTCCCAAGTGCTGGGATTATAGAAGCAGGCCACCATGCCCAGTCTCAATGGCTGTCTCAGCATGCCCCAGGTGGTGGTGGGAGGGCCCACATAGCAGGCCCAGGATCAAACCCTTGGCCCCTGTGTCTGCCTAAGCAGGCACTCATTCCTTTTATTTTAGATTATACTCACTCCCTCAATGATTTTTACCTAAGTGTAGCCAGACTGCATTCCTAACAAAAGACAATTTAGTCAAGTCTATGACAGCACAAGACATTCAAATTGAATATGTACAATTACTAACAAAAGATTTAAAATGTTTAAATAGTGGAGAATGTTAACTACTACCTTATTTGACTCCTATACATTATGACATTATGAGACTTTACCCCACAAACTCATACAATTAAAATTTTAAAGCAAATTTTACAAAGACGTACAAGCAGGTTGCCATTTTCAGATAGCAGCCATTTTTTCAAAATTTATGCAAGTCTAAAGGATAGAAATACTCTTCCTCTCATGTTTTCCTTCACAAATTCCTTTTAACACCAACTATAGTATAACATTCAGCCAGCATTACCTGAAGGCAGTGAGATTCTATCACCTCATTACAAGTCCTAGCCCTGAGTCCAGCACAGAGCATGAAAACATGCCATTTCAGCAGCCTCTCACATCAAGTAAGCACTGAGCTCACTGACAGGAAGACTCTTGTGCCGCACCTAGGAGGCTGGGCCAAATCAGAACTGGATGCTATCGGAAAAACATATCTGCTGTATTTGAGAGAGTTGAAAAGAGGAGTCATATTCATATTAGGTCATACCATTAGAAACATCCCATACAGCAGCCCTATATATAGATCTCATTTATATGTAACTACTTAAAAAACTGTCATAAGCCAGGCGTAGTGGCTCACACCTGTAATCCCAGCACTTGGGAGGCTGAGGCAGGAGAATCAGAGCAAGTTCAAGACCAGCCGGGCTACAAAAGTGAGCTCAAGGCCAACCTGCACTGCATAGTGAGACCCTGTCTCAAAAAGGCAAAAAAAAAAAAACAAAAAAAAAAAACCTGTCACATTGAACCAATAGTATTGTTCTAGCTGAGTTCCTATTAAGTTACTACTTATGTAATATTCTTCATTTCCAAGTCCCAATTTACTTTTTTCTTTGTCTTTGGTGATTAGCCATGGTTTTATTTTCATATTTATTCATTATCAATTGCACTGCTAAAGACTGTCCATATTTCTTTAATGTTGTGACAGGAATTCTTTGCTGAAGCTAAAAAAGAAAAAAAAAAAAAACAAAAAAAACAAACAAGGACGAAACAAGCTAAGAGAATAACACCGTATTTCATTTTTTTCTTTTAAAATATGTTATAAAACAGCTTTCAGTTTTAAAAATTTTGACAGTGTATATTCAATTTTTCAACTAACAGATGCACGTACATAAAATTATACAATTGAAATTCAGTGTCGAGGGCTTTAGTGGTTTAATTTGGGCAAACTCAAAGCTTTGGTTCATAATATTGCTCTTGAAATATCCCTATTTACTAATGAGAAAGGGAGATGGCTATAAAATAATATGGAAGCTTTTTTATTACATTTTAAAATGGTAGTTTCTGTGATTATATTAAGGCTGTTGCTATAAATTATTTTACATAAGTTATTTTGTTTTTCAATAAAGAAATCAAATGTAAAAAGATTGAAAGCACTGTATGACTAGTATATGAAGAAATCAAGTTATGTCTCAGGACTTCATTTTTAATTAATAATGAAATTAAGAAATATGAAGATAGTAACTACCCAATGTAAGAATATGTGAGCATTTATGGGAAGCATTTATGAAGTTTGCTTCACAGTCTTATCAAAGTTTTGATAATATGAAAACTAAGAGCTGGGCATGGTGGTGCATGCCTGTAATTCCAGCACTTGGGAGGCTGAGGCAGGAGGATCAATGTGAGTTCAAGACCAACCTGGGCTACAAAAGTGAGCTCAAGGCCAGCCTAAACTGCATAGTGAGACCCTGTCTCAAAAAGACAAAAAAAGAAAACTAAGATCATGTAATAAAGGCAATAGGCATGATTTTAGCAAAGATATTCCAGTAGAAAAAATGTTTTTAAATTTTTAAGTCTATCTTGAAAGTAGTCTGCTGCAATCCTACCTGGTATACCATTCTAGCAATGTGAGTTATATCAGAAAGCACATTGTTTGATTCAACTACATTTTCTTTTCTTTTAATTATAAGAAATTCTCAAAGAAACCATATGTTTGTCAATTTATATTCTGGGGTAAGCTCCCAAGCAATAGTGGGCTAGTAACAAACTGTTAGGTATTGTCACCAGGGGACTAACAACATTAGTGTAGCATTTGTGTTTTTAAAAGATGATTTACTGGGGGCTGGGAAGATAGCTCTAAGGCACAAGTGCCTGCTGGGCAAGTGCAAGGTCGTGAGTTCAAACCCTGGTCCCACCAAAAAAAAAAAAAAAAAGATGATTTACTCTATCACCACTGTTAAATATTTGTTTCTAATCAAGATTTAAAATCCCTCATGAGTAATATTCAGGCTTTAAAGCACAAAAGTCATTTTTGCTAGTCATTCCTATTTTCATATACATAAATAACTACAGTAGTTTTAGAAAAACATACTGTTAAGAAAATATTACTGATAATAAAAAAAATTAGAAAGTAAGTGCACAAAATTTGGCACCTAACAGTCATACTATCTTCAAAGACCTTCCTGGCACTGACAGAGGGCATTTGTAGGTGTCCATATTCTCTTTATTGTGAATTGCATTTACTATCTATGATTGCAATGAAGACATGCTGGTCATATTCCAGACACAGATATGGGGTGTAAACTTTTCAGCATCCACTATTTATCATGTTAGTCTTTCCTCCTTCTCTTATGGCACTAAAGTAGAGTTCTACAGAGAGGGCCAAATATAGGCCTAAAATGCACTTCAAGAAAGAGATCTGTTTCAACAGGTGTAGGTGGGAAATACAGTCTTCCTATAGGGAAAAATAAGCAATCTGTTGGGTTAGAATTTAGTTACACATTTCTGAAACCAAAGATTTCTCACAGTTTTTTACCTTTTAATTTTTTTACTAGTAACTATTTTCAGTATGTAAAGGTTACATTCGTTATGGAGAGTTGTTACCCAAAAATATCGTATATCATTTGTATAACAACTAAGACCATTCCTGAGGGCAGTCTAAGAGCACCAGTTTCCTTCCTTGCATGGCAGTAACTAAGTACCCAGATCAGATGCCCATCATTTTACTTTCATCCTCTGAGCACTAGAACTGTTGGGGTGCCTGGGAGTAAGATACACTGTCTTTTCCTGACCAGTGTATTAATCTGTAAAACAGAGATGATCACAGGATTTTTCTCCAGAGTAAGAATTATATTTGAAAGCTGAATAGAGTACAACACAACAGTGGTAAGCACTCGATAGCTGCTTTTACTATTAGAGATGGCAATTCCACCTAACCCAGGGGCTTGACTACAAATATGCCCGGTTGACTAGGACTTCCAGGGCCCTAGGTTACACCAGACACATTAATTTTAGAGATGTATGGTCCTTAAGGAAATGTGTTTGCATGCCAAAAAGAACAGGACCACTTACAAATACTGTTATTACACATAAAATGTTTCATTGTATAACTGTATTTATTTATACACTCACTGAATATTATTTAGACTAGATTTAATTTTGGCATGTGTACATGTAACATACTTTGACCAGTTCTTCCACCCCTTACTCTCTTATAATGTAAAAATTTTAAAAAAATGAAATTTACATTATTCTGATAGACTAATGTATTATTTGTTGTTTATGGAATAATCGAATTTATTAGATATATAATAATATTTTTTAAGAAAAAACATATTTTACCTTTGGCGCTGGATCTTTTGTTCAAGACAGGGTTCTATTAGAAACAATGGCTTTGGAATAAGATATTTAGTCGTAGGAAAGGTGGATCTGAATATTCAGTAGGGCTCCAGGCTAGTGATTTTGTAGTTAGGTCTCTTGTCTTCCACGAAGCCCTTGACAAAGGTCACAAACAATTTGCTCATTCCTCATATTAAAATAAAGATGGAAAGCCATGATGATAACTCTGCCCAGCAGCTAACTTCATCATCTACAGCAGTTTTAACATATGCTTGTGAGATAATGAAAAATATACCATTAAATACAGTGGCAGATTGAATCTTGTTTCAGAATAAATAAAGTAAGTCATTTTTTTCCTCCTCATTTCCTCAGAACCTGTTTAGCATTAGACTGTTAATATCATCACTGATACATGACAAAACCATTGCATAATATACTGCATTTCAGACAAGCCACCACATAAAAGTGAGCAACAGAAAACTACGCACATTAATCCAGCATTCAAAATAATGAAGTGCTTTAAGCCAACCCTCTTCAAAAGCCTTCCTCTTGTATACTTTGTATGAACAAATGGTTTTATAAATCTGACATGCTTTTCTGGTCTCATTTAATATTATGAAAACCTCCTTTTTTCTGATTCATAGTCAATATGAAAAGTTTTAAAGGATCTATTTTGTAAATAAGAGGAAAAAAATCTATGCAATTTTTATCCTATAATCTTTTCTAATAAGCAAGCATTTATTCTAAAAACGCAATCAATACTGAGGAGAATTACTCAGATTCTAACCTTGAAGAAATCAGAAAAGACGCATAATAATTCTGAGCAACTCATATTCCATCATGGTTAAATGTTTGCTTGGGGAAACTGTAGCTACTCAAAGAATGTACATAATATATATGTTAATCCCATAATAATTTTCATTTCCAGGAGTAAAAAACATGTAACCATTAACATGAAAGAAAAGAAATCAAACATTTTATTTCAGGAAAATCTTCTACACACAAATACCAAGCTACTTAATTAAAATGATTTAAGAATAAACCCTTTCACTCATTTTATTAAAGTGAAAACTGAGTTAGTGGCTGAATTTTATTGATATTCCCCTTCAGGTGGTGACACAGGCAAATCCGGGTCTTTACTGCTTTTCCTTCATGGATTAGGTTGTGTCCCCACTCCATGATCCTCACTACCAGGGCCTGAATGTGGTGCTTCCCTTAAGTTCTTTCCAGTATGTAAGAAGGCAGCTGGGTTCCTATCTCTAACTGTTCACCTGTGCTCTGCCATCATAGTCCCCTCCAGAAGTGACATTAGGAAACACATGTCCCCTTCGTTGGCTCTCACTTACAGAAGCAATAAATGGAGCAGCTGCAGCTACCACTTCAGAATCTCATTAAAACAGGGAACTGCAGATGCTATGGGCTATTTTTTTTTTTTTTTTTTTTTTTTAGGCCCAATGATACAAGCAACTGTATGGGGCACATATGTTCATTTCTCTTTGACAAAGACCACAGAGAACCTGGGCATGGAACAAGCATGGAATGTGGGGATATGGTATGGTTTTTGGTGTCATTTGACATCAAAAGGTTTTTGAAGAAATGACAACATTTAATCTGTGACTGCATGTAATATAGCTTAAGATTTAAGATGCTCTAATTTAAAGTTTGAAACTTATTATATAGATATATTGACCCCCAACTTTACTTTGAAATATACAAATGTTTCTTTCAAAGGGTATTTTCTGTGTTTATTTCATATTTCCACTTATATATGTGTGTGGGAGATACATTAAATGTTATAAAGAATAAACACCTGTCAATACCTCCTCTAATTAAGAATAACATTAAAAATAATTGATTTTTTTTTTTTTTTTTGGCTGGCTTAGCCTGCCCTGAGGCCAGGCCTAGCATAGCATGTGGTGCTGGGGATCAAACTGCAATCCCTGCAATAGCCTAAATTTGCCTAAGCAGGTACTTCAGTCCACTGAGCTATCTTGTCAGTCTTAGAAAGTATTTTTGAACATTGCCTCATGATTTTTTTCTTTGATTATGGGTTATTTGGAAGCATGTTTTACAGTTTCCTAATACTGTGTATTTTCTAATATATTCTATTATTGAATTCTATTTTAATTCCACTGCATTCAGAGAATATTCTGTGCTCAGTTTTAATATTCTTAAGTTTATTGACTTATTTGGTGACCCAGAAGTTGGTCAATTTTAAAACATACCTATTGCACTGTGGACTCTGTTCTTTTGAGTAAACTATTCTTGTAGTGTATTTCTAACTAGTGGTCAACTTATTACACCCAGCTGAGTGAAATTAGTATGGTGCTGGGTGCAGAGGCCCACTTGAGGATTGTTGGCAGCAGCATAAAGGCAGAAGACGAGAAGCAGCCAGAATGTTGTTAGGGATGCCATTTGGAGAAGCGGCTGGAGCTGTTGGAAGCTGCTAGTTCTCTTGGGCTATTCTGCTGGAGGACCTTGTCATGCTGGCTTTCCTGATGAACTTTGGAGGAGCTTTGGTCATTTTGAGCATTGCTTCCTGGCTCCAGAGGGGAAGATGGTGCACTGTCAGCCTTGTGGGGAAGCTTACCATATCGGATTTCCTGAATGGAACTTGGCTTTCCTCATCGCTGAAAGAGCTTGGGACCTCACTGTTGCTTATAAAGGCTGTGGTACTTTGCAGGGAGCTCTGGTGCTTACCTTGAGTGTTGCTTCCTAGTCCAAGTTCTCTCAGCGTGCTAGTACAGATCCCTCATCCCACTAGCATAGACTTTCTAACTTCTACCACTGACCTTTGGGCCTGTCCAGCAAATCTATAAAGCAGACCTGTATTGTCCTGGGTCCAAGGCCTCCAGCTATATTTGTGGGAAGCATTCTTATGAACTCTAGGTTTTCAGCAGGACTCATGCAGGATAGTAGTATTCAGACCCTATTCCTGGACCTTGGCCAGCTCAGCCCACCCTAGGGGTGGGGCTGGCACAGCTTTTAGTGCCAGGGATTGACCTGTGGTCCCTGTATTTACCTAAGCTTGCCTAAACAGGTGCTTTAGTCCACTGAGCTATCCTGCTGGCCCCTCTCATCTTTGATACATATTTTAAAACTATTTTATCAAGTTATTCAAGTTTCCCTTAAAGTTTTATTTAGATTTCCTTTAAAACTTTAGAACAATTTGTGAAGCTAGTGACAAAAACCTGATTTTATATATATATATATATTTAGTATAGGGTCTACAGGATCTCACTATACAGATCAGACTCCTAGTGATTCTCCTGTTTTTAGCCTCCCAAGTACTGGGATTATAGGCACAACCATGCCCAATCTCAGTCCCTATCTCAGGGCACCCCGGTGGCACAGCACACCAGGGATAGAACCCAGGCCACTGTGCTCTGCCTAAGCAAGCACTTTAGCCTGCTGAGCTATCTGGACAGCTGTAAAAACCTGATGAAATTTGTCCACGTAAGTACATAGTAAACACTACAGTAAGCAGTGAAGGATTAGAGGCCTTACTTCTAAACTCAGGAAACAGAAAATAGTAATTCTTATTAATTCAACGTTGTCCTAAAGGACTTCGCCTGCTCTAGAAGACATGAAAGATTCACATAATAAAACAAAAATAAAGCTGACATTATTAATTAAATGACACATTCATTCACCTAGAAAATAAAAAAACTATAAATTATTAAAATTAGTAAGATGATTAGGGTCTGGCAAGATAGCTCAGTAGACTAAAGCATCTGCTTAGGCAAGCTTAGGTAAATGGCAGGGACTTTGGTTCAACATGCTATGTGAGCCCCACCCCCAGAGTGGGCTGAGCCATCCACAGTACAGACATGGTAGAGTATGTCTGTAATCTCAGCATTGGGGAGGCTGAAAATAGGACCGCTAGGAGTCCAAGCTGCATGGCGAAACCCTGCAACAATCGAATACATTTTTAAAAAAAGGATGATTTGATGATTTAGTGAGTTCACTGTGACATTAATAAACAAAAAGATACATTAAATCATTTAAAAATTCAAATGTCAAATATTAATAAAAAATAAGATGTGTAGGCCTGTCTAATGGTGAAAAAAGTTTAAAAATTAGTAAAGTTAGAATACAATTATAAAAAATATATTAAAATATAAATTCCTACTTGTCTCCGTTATTCTCCTTTCATTGCTGGGACTAATACCCAATACCCAAAATGAAGGAAGGAAAGATTAATTTAGCTCCCCATCACTAGAAGTTTCAGTCCATACTCAGCTGGCTCCAAGGCAGAGAGGCACATGGCAGAGGGCATGGAGCCAAGGGAGTGGCAGCAGCTCAGGCAGATAACTAGCCTCTCCCCTCCTTACATTGTAATGCAAATTACCTGCCCCAGGGCAGGTGTAGCATCCACACCCACAATAATCAATCACAAACTCCAGAAGCTGCATGAGGGTTTGGGGGGGACAACTGGATACATACCATAACACTATTGTTAGTGAAGATGTATATAAGACAAATTCTTATATCTTTATGGTAGCTAAATATGGTCATTACACTTTGGAAATGTTTTGCCAAACTTAGTACAGTTGGAAAATCTGTAACAAATTCCCTCTAGTACAAAAGAATAAAGGAAGGGGCCAGCGAGATAACTCAGTGGACTACAGGCCCTGCTTAGGCAAGCTTAGGCAAGTGTAGGGACCATGGTCAGATCCCTGGAAACACATGCCACCCCAGGCCTGACCCCAGGGCAGGTTGAGCCACCCACAGAATCTGGGCATAGTGGTGCATGCCTGTAATCCCAGTGCTGGGGAGGCTGAAAGCAGGAGAATCACCATGAGTCCATGTTGCATAGCAAGGCCCTGTAACAACCAAATACATTAAAAAATAATAAAATAAAATAAAAATGAGACATATTCAAGACTGTTCATTTTCAAAACTGTTTTTTGGTAGGCAAGTATCCAAAATGGCTCCCAACATTTCCATCTCCTGGTATAACACCTGGTATGATACCCTTAAGCATGAACAAGGCTTATAAATATGATGAGGTTTCACTCCTTTGTTAATGTTATCATGTAGTAGAAAGGATCTGCAGAAATAAGTAAGGTCTCTGATTAGCTCAAATTTCTGTAAGTACCCAAATGAATTAACAAATTATTTCATTAAAGACATACAGTAGAACTCTGGAGTTTGGGGCAGTAGGACTGCAAGTTCAAGGCCAACCTCACCAACAGAGCAACTTAGGAAGACCCTGCCTCAAAATTAAAAACAGGGTTGGGGTTGAAGTGATAGCTCAGTATGAAGGCCAGTTCTCAGTACTGGAAAAAGAAAATTAAAATGATACAATAAACATAAACTATGCTAAAATTAAATATAGCTATGTAGTTGGATGGATCTTAAATCCCGTTGAATTATGCAATTCACAAAAGTACATACAATATGATGGTACTTCTACAATTACTAAAATAGGAAAAACTGAAGAACACAGATTACTACGAGGAGAAGACATTTCAAAGGCTAAAATCATGACTTCAAAGGTAGGAGGCTATGGGGCCTGGCAGGAAGGCTCAGTGGTCTAAAGCGCCTGCAGGTGGCTGCAGAGACCATGGTTTGATCCTTGGCACCACATGCTGCACCAGTCCTGCCCTCAGGGCAGGCTGAGCTGGCCACAAAAAATAAATAAATAAACAAACGAAAGTTCTGAAACAAGAAAATTTTAAAAAAGGAAAAACAGCACTCGGGAGGCTGAGGCAGGAGGATCGGTGCGAGTTCGAGACTAGCCTGGGCTACAAAAGTGAGCTAAAGGCCAGCCTGAACTGCATAGCAAGACCCTGTCTCAAAAAAAAATAAATAAATAAATAAATAAATAAATAAATAAAATAAAAATAAAAAAAGGAAAAAAAAAAAGGTATGAGGCTAAATCTTAGCTCAGAGTTGACTATATGGGCAATTATTTCATCACTTTTTAACTGCCTAAATGTTATATACATTCTTTTATATAGAAACATTTCACCACAGAAAGTCTCCAAATTCTCCAAAGTTTTTCTCTTGTCTTCCTAAATTACAGAGTAACAAGCTCATTGAGTAGAAAAGAATTAAAGTTCTCCATGTACATTTCAATACAGCAGCAAAGCAGTAATGATCACTTCATCCTAATCCATGATGGCAGTTGAGGCAGACTAGCAAAATGAGGCAGGAGACTGGTGACCCATATACCTTTTGTGGTATATGCCTTGAAAGGGAGGGAGGGAGGAAGGGAGGGAGAGAGAGAGAAAAGGGGGGAGGGAGAAAGGGAAGGAGGAGAGGAAGAATATTGCAAAAGAGAAAAAATTTTAAATATGCTCTGTATTTCTTGGAATAATTCGAAAGTGAACCAAGAACTGGTGCTTAACTGGCAGCATGACTGAGTGAATTATTGATACAGATGAAACATTTACCCATATTCATAATATTGCAGTTTTCCTTATACATCTTGAATGGAATGTTGACTTCCCCTTGAATCAGACTGACCTCAGTGAGATCACTGAGCACCTCCACCAAACCTACACTCCTCAGTCTTCTCAGTGAAATGTTGAAAGGCAAGACATTTTCATTTTCACAATAACCTAACTCTGTAAATGTAGATGTACTTCTTCAGGGCCTATTTTCAATATGTCTGATGCAAATTCTCTGACCTCTGCCCATGATAGGAAAACACTCTGCAGTAATATTGTGGATAGATACACCTATGTCTTTTGTGTTCTTCTTTCTTATAACAAAACAATGCTAAATCAGGTTTGCCAAAGCTTAATCTCCAAGAAAATTTGTACCTCAACCAATTACTAGACAGTTTTAGTACTTTAAATTTTTCAAATTAATTCTAGCCTACAACTAGGAAAATGGGTATAACCATGGTGGAATTATATGAGTTATTGCTCTAAATTGAAAATAATTAACAATCAATAATGGAAATAAAAATATAAAATCTATTATACAAAAATATGCTGAACCCAATTATATATAATATATATGTATGTAATTTTAATAGTAGCGTGAATAAAAAATTTTAGGAAAGAATCATCACTAACACTGAGGAAAACCAAATTCATCCATTTTTTCTTTTTTTCAGTGTAAAAAATGTTTGTATCTATTCACTGTAAGAACTTAGTAAAAGGAATTTTTACTTACTGAATTTCATCTGAGTATTAAAACACTATGATCCATTGCCATTTTGATTCCTATCAGCCTACCCAATGAAAGAAAATTTATCTGTTCTAGACTAATGAAGAACTTTAGAAATGAAAAAAATATTCATAAATCATGTGATTCAACACAGTAGTAAATTTCATATAGTTGTTAAACGAATTTCTTTTGGAAAGAAATTCTAAGAAGTAGAAGTGAAGGGCTGGCCTGATAGCTCAGCCAACGAAAGCACCTGCTTAGGCACAGCTCAGCAGCCAGGGTTCGGTTCCCATCATGCTGTGCTGGTCCTGCCCATGGAGCCCACTAAGATGGTCATGGAAACTGGGTGTGCTAGTTTGCACCTATAATCCCAGCAACTGGGAGACTAAAAACAGGAGAATCACGAGTCTGATTTATGAAGTAGGGAATTTTCACTTAGATAATCTTAGATTAACTCGGAATTTTTACAAAGAAAATTCACTTTTAAGCAACTGAATTCTGGCACTCTCACATACACAAAATAATTAAGTTAACTATCAAAGTGACAAGTCCATGCAGAATGGAAATGATAAAGGAACAACATTTATAAATGTTGGCAATCAGTTGTATACCAGGAAACCAAAAGCAATTTATGTAGGAGTTTGGCATCCTAGAGACTCATATGACTAATTTCTCAATTGATTTTATTATCAGACTTAATCTCACTATTTCCTACTTGACTATACAAAAGAGAACACTGGTCAGATCTCAAACTTCAAGAGAACCATGAAATAAAAAGCTCATCCTAAATGTGACAACAGAACATACTACAACTTTTAAATGGGAGAATATTAGATAAATTAGTTTTCCTCTCTTTTTGGTGGGGCTGGTGTGGCATATGGTGCTGGAAATCAAACTGCAGTCCCTTGAACCTGCCTGAGCTTGTGTAAGCAGGCATTTTAGACCACTGAGCTATCTTGCCAGCCTGTTTTCTTCTTGAGTCCTTTTAAAACTGTGAGATTATTGTTCCATTATTTCTTTATCATCTCAGGACTTCTCCTTATCCAACATTTTGAAACTCATTCATAAATTTTACTATCTTGCACCTACCATATTGCCTCTGCTTTGTTCAATTTTTGAGTGTATCAGTCCAGGTTTCTAAATGAATTCTTCTATTCTTAAAATTTTTTTATAGGTATGGTTGTAGTACATTGTCTTAGTTACGGTCTCATTATGGGGACAAAATAACTAATACTGCCACATTGAAGGAGGAGAGGGTTATTTGGTTCACAGTTTGCAAAAGTAGTTTCAAAGTCAGCTGTCTCCAAGGCTGGTAACATGGTAAAGGGTCATGGAAGGGAAGGCTTGCTTATGGCCTAGCAGTGGGAAGCACAGTATGTCATCCTTAAGGGAGAATAAAGGAGATAGAGACAGACAGACAGACACACATAGACAGATAGGCAACTTCCACAGTGGCCTAACTCTTCCCACCAGGGTTCAAGGGAAATATATATGTCACCTCTCAACATCACACCCAACTATAAGCCATGAGAGGTCTAATCCAGGGAAAAACATCACAGACCCATGATCCAATCATCTCCCAAAAGCCCCACCTAGGAGCTCATGAGTCTTAGTGTGTCCACAGATATAAACGATTGCCCACATAACTTTTACAATCCTTGGTACCTGTACATGAATTCTGTTTAAAAAAAAATTCATCTGATATAATCTTTACCTGAAGCTTTCATATAGATAGACAGACAGACAGACAGACAAACAGACAGACAGATAGATATTAATGGGGCTGGGGATATGGCTCAGCGGTAGAATGCTTGCCTAGCAAACTGGAAGCCCTGGGTTCGGTCTTCGGCACCAAAAAAAAAAAGGATAGATATTATTCATTTCATTCTTACAACAAAGTAGCAAGGTTATTATACAGATTGCTAACCTCTGCAGAAGAAAATGCAGAGCCCAGAAAGGTTAAGTCATCTGTGCAGGGTCTAGTTTATGTGAGTGAATAAAGAGCAGACGTGAAGCTTTTTCTCACAGTTTCAACGTAATTTCTCAATTCCAGCTCACCTCTTTAGCTATATTAGCTAGGTACCGTTCACTGCTACACAGCATTGTCACTCTCCACTTTCATACCTACGTCCATACAAAACTGTTTATGGGTTTTCACACAAACTGCTCATGAGACAGTATCATCAGTGACTTCTTCTAACTCCAAAGTCTCTATACTGCCTTCCTGGTAGCATTTAGGAATGATTAGAACACACATGAAAGTAATCTGCACATGACTGAACAGGTTGCTGGTACTTCTTCCAGCATTAATTTTATGAACTTAAATATGTCCTTCCTTTTCATACCAGAGAAAAGCATATCCACCACTCACTGTCTCAGATATTTTGCCATCTTTTATCATTGATTTTGCCTTATTATATCACTCATTAATGTCTCAATTATTCATCCCATGGAATATAACGCTGGGTTCTATAAACATATCCCTTACATTTTTACTGTAAATTTTCACCTTAGCAAACAGTAGCCAGCTGTGCCTTTGCCTGAGGGATAGAGGAAACACTCTTAAGAGTTCACCTGCTTAAGTTCACCAATGAAAGGCGAGGTATACGCATCTATGCAAAAGTGCCTAACTGGGATTTTTACCCATAGTTATGCTCCATATAGCAGGTTTGCATGTTTATCTGGACATCACAGAGGGCATAATATATCCACCCATGCTAGGATTTGTTTTTAAAAGTTTCTCTTTTGACTTTCCCAGAAGTAGCCCAATTCAGAACAATGACATGTGAAAATCCTTATTTGCAAACTTTAGAGGGCAAAGGTCAATCACCAGATTACTCACACATGATGATGATGATGACCCTCTGTGGTGAGACATGCACTTTCATAACAGAAGAGCACCGTGAGTGCATGATGACGCCTGCTGAGGGTCACGGGAAGCCAGGAAATCAGCTATCAGTCGCTAGGCAACCTTGTGTCAAGTGTTACAAACTTTGAAAAATATAAAGAAAAGTAGATCTTCTTGTGCCACACCATAGTCTTGTCCATCATGCATACCAGCAACCAAGTTTTGTCTTATCTTTCTTATTCCTGCAGCTATTTCTCCCCAGGGCAGAACCGATTACAGTGAACCCAACAGATCCCTACAGATGTGGATGGTGTTGATGTGGGTCACGTGGTCCAAAATTTCTGTGACGTGAAATGGAGCAATACTTTAAAGTGAAACAGATTCTGACCAATACAGAACCAAGGAATGTGGACTGATTCAGACAATGAAGGAAACAGCAACTTGAGTAGATATTTGACTAATCTGTAAGATGGGATGAAGGATGAGCAGTAGACAAGAAATACTGTTTTCTTCTTATCCTTCCTCTGTCCTCCCTTCCTCACTTCCATTTTCCATCATACCATTCCTCTAACCTTGGGTCAAGTATCTCTGACAGCCAGCTTTATAATTTGAAAAACACCATTTGCAGGTATCTAGGCAAAACCAAATTTTAGTACAATGACCAACTCACTTCCCAACAGGAATTTAGTGTTATAAACTGATTATTAAATTATATTTAATTTACTTTTCTTCTAGGTAATAAAAATAATCTGCAAATCTCTGAACACCCAAGACATTACATGTGGTAAATACTATAGTTGTTTAATGAAAATAATGCTAAGTATAAAAAGTATGCTGCATGACGATCATTTTCTCACTACACAGTTTAAGCAATATCACACAAAAAAATGTACTATTACCATATATTTGGATAAAGGAGTTCCAGTTCATTGGACAAGCGCTCATTTAAGATATACTTTGCTGCTAGTCCTCCCTCGAGAAAAAACTGTGTATGTGTTGGTTTGGGTAGCCCAAGCCTGCCTTAAACTATCTGATGCTGGTCTGCCAGGAAATCAGGGTGATTCCCTTAATGCAGTCTCCATGTGCTGGGATTACCACCATATTCTCAAGAAACAGGCAATTAATAATAAAGCACGAGATATCCAGGTAACATAGATATCAATGTAAGTTGCCAACAGATAAGGAATTATTTTTTCCAGGGTAAAGGGAAGCAGAGAAGGCTTCACATAAGAGAAATAATTTGAATCAAACCAAATTCTCAGTGTTATTGAAGACTGCCCAGGTTCTTCTGTGAGAATCTTTTTTTTTTTTTTTGGTGAGACCGGGATTCGAACTCATGACTTAACACTTGCCAGGCAGGCGGTTGTGCCATAGAGCTATCTCCCCGGCCCCTTTTGTCCAGGTTCCTCTGTTACATACAATGATCACTGCAGTGACTGCTCACCTACCATATCTGGAAATCAAGTCTAATGGTACTTCTTCATGATTCATCATGCTCTGTCATCTGAGTTTTTTAGGAAAATGACTGCTAAAATCCCTTATAATATCCAGCAACGGTGGCACACATCTGTAATTCCAGCACTCAGGAGACTGAGGCAGGAGGTTCATAGCAAGTTCAAGATCAGTCTGGGCTGCAAAGTAAGCCCAAGGCCAGCCTGAACTGCATAGCAAGAACCTGTCTCAACAAGACCAAAAAAAACAAAACAACAACAAAAAAAACCACCCTTATACTTCCATTCATTTGGCAATGTAGAAAAAGTATGAGACAATCACAATGTTAAATATTTTTATATAGTACATGCTACAGTGTTCCCTTTTCTTGTAATTCCACAATTCTTTTTCTTATATATGAGTACTTTTAAAGTCATATACATAAAATTCTAATTTTTTTTTCCAGAATCAGGGATCGAACTCAGGACCTTGCACTTGCCAGGCAGGGATTTGTGCCCCTGAGCTATCTCCCTGGCCCCTATATCACTGTGTTTTGTTTTGGGAATTGGGGAATGGACTCAGGTCTTTGCACTTGCCAGGCAAGCACTTATTCTACTGAGCTATCCCCCCAGTCCTATCAAATTCTAACGAAAGACTATTATAACAAGATGCAGTCTCTCTGGTTTATGAACAGCACACATATGATAGAAACCAAGTTCATACTCCACCATCAAGAGTGGTTCCCTCACGAGCTCACTTCGAGATGAATCACTGAGAATATCTTCATATTCAACTGTCTCATTATTACTCTTGATAATATCTAGTTATCATCTATATAATATCTCTAGAGGTTGAGCTAGAGAAAAATGGAAGACACTGAACCTGCTACACTGCCTTGAGTTCCAGTTGTCATTTTAGAGGAGCAAAGAGACCCTAGATGTTCCTCAATGTGGAAAAATTCATTTTACATTGGTTGAGCTAGAAATTTTTTTTCTGATAATTCAGTGCATGACGAGGTAACAGGTTTTTGTTGTTGTTGTTTAGAAACAGGATTTCATTATACAGCTTGGACTCACAGTGATCCTCTTATCTCAGCTTCCCCAGTGCGAGTATTATATTATGTGTGCCACCATGCGCGGTTTGAGGCCTGCATGGCATGAAGTACTGGAGATCATACTCAGGACCTTGTGCTTGCCATCCAGGTGCTTAAGCCACCTAGGAATCTCCCTAACCCAGTTAACAGTTTATTTTTAACACAAGAAAAACCTTTCCCAAGAAGATAATGATGAACTGATAAGACAGCTCAGCAGTCTAAGTAACCTGCCTGGAAAGCACAAACATGTGGGTTTGATCCCTGTTACCACATGCCATGTAGCCCCTTGCCTGGTCAGCCACCAAATTGGGTGTGGTAGAGTATGCCTAGAACATCAGCACTGGAAAGGCTGAGACAGGAGGATCACTATGAATCTGAGCTGCATAGCAAGACCCTGTACCAAATTTTAAAAAGAAAAATGATTAAGAAAATAAAATGAAAGAAATAAGAAGAAAATCATGACATCCAAAAGGCCCACTTGCTGCAAGTTCAGTAACTGGAATACTGTCTTTTAGCTGAGATGCAAAACTCTGGCACTCATTCTCAGACTGCTCTGTGAGCAGCCTCATAGTCCAACTTTACTATGGAAGGAGATGGCCAGTTCGGTAGGCAAGGGGTGTGCAGAACAGTTTTTAAGCACTGCCCTAGAGCCCAATCAGAAAGTTCTGACTTCAATTCTTCTGGTACAAAATTAAACAGGGGAGTTTCTGACATCAGCCTGAAGAATGGGAGGTATAAAAGACAGCAGCATTAACCTCATCACCACCACCATGTTTGCTTTCATCAGTGGCTATTTTCGCTGTAAAAAGTACACTTCTTTTTGAATGGGCTGAGTGACTTTGCAGAGCATATTTATTTTGCTGGCTTTAATAAATGTAAAGCCTCAGTAACTGTTGCATGTGTCTTGACAAATTCTTTGTTGAGGATGGCAAAAACCTACAAAGAACCTCAGAAAATGGTAATGGTATCCTTTTATTATCCTGCATCTCCTAAGTATGCCACTAAATATATTATATAAAAGTCTTTCCAATTTACTTTATTTTTCAATACAACTGGCAAATCTTGCAGACTTCCAGTTTACACTGACCCAAGAAAAAGAAACTGCTCCTTGAGGATCTGATGAAAGCTTACATAACTTTTTATTAAAAATTCTGTCTTTATCAAAGATATTGATAATATTCTGTTAGCTACTCCCTTTCTGAAAATCTCACTTATCTAAATATTTTTATTATAAAGACAGGTTTATTTCTGTTTCCCTTTTTACAACACTGCATGCTTACAATGGCAGAAGTAAGCATCTTGTCCAAGATACAAACTATTCTCAAGGGCCCAAGACCCATTCAAATTTCTCAAGTGTCCACAGTCTTGGGTAAAGCCAGCAACTGCTGAAACTGTATGCTGTATATGCCTCTAATTCAAAGTTTTTGTTGCATCCAAATTAAAGAAGCACCCCAGAGTTGTGACTATTGTCACAAGAAGCCAAAGGGTTTTTTCTCCTTTCAAGTAACCTTCTCAAGAACACCACAATTAAGGCTTGTTGATAATGTTATGGCCCATGTAGCCTTTATGAAAAAGGAAAAAGGAATTGTTGTAGGTGCTAACGTAGATACCCAAAAACAAAGAGTAATGCATTACTTAATATGAGTTTGCTGGGCCCGGCGGGCTGGCTCAGTGGTCTAAAGCGCCTGCTTGGGAAAGCTTAGGCGGCTTCAGGGACCCCACGGTTCGATCCCGGGCACCACATACTGTGCCAGCCCTGCCCTCGGGGCGGGCTGAGCCGGCCATAAAAATTAGTGAATAAACAAGCAAAGGTTCTGAAACAAGAAAAAAAAAAAATAAACAAAATTTAAAAATTCTTTAAAAAAAAACATGAGTTTGCTCTCTCCCATTGCCTACAACTATTAGTCTAAGGCATCCACTTCTTTGCTCTTAAGCACCTCCTTGTCTAGAGCTAGTAGTCCCCATGCAGTCGCAACACTCCCAAAGACAAAATCACATTCTAATGTTAGCAGAACAAAAAAGTGCAATGTTACTATTCCCTGTTTTAATGGGATCATATTAAACTCAGCTTCTTTTTTCTCCTCTATGAATGTAAGGACACTCTTTTGATTGTCTTTTATCCACTATTCAACTAAGTGCTGCCTTCAAGTTAATACTGAAGTTACAGTATTAACTTCAAGATGACTTTTTTCAAAAATTTGACCTCATATTTATGCATCTATGCTGTCAGCAGCATTTTAAGAAAAAAAGGTGATTTTAGAATACACAGCAACATGAATATAGAATTTAATTTACTAGATAGCTCTTGCTTGCCCACAGGATTGAATGTATAAATGTTGTGTTGTTTATGATTATAGATGATAGAGAAGATAATACCTCAGTGGGTATAAAAAAGTCTACTTATCCATTTATTGATCAATTTTTATATGTCACTCAGTTCCCTTGAAATAAACTACACTGTTATCCTAATATCTATATAGCATGAAAATACTTTGGCTTTCAATGAAGCCACAGGAACTACCATTTTGCTTTTCTTGGTCCAACTAGTTGCTTCTGAAAACCATTCTTATTCATTCTGATTGTCACCTGCATGTAATATTTAACCTCAGATTGTTGATTAAACAAAATCAAACAAACATAAATAGACTTGCCGCTTAGCTGTTTGTCTCTTCTTCCCAAACTGGGTGTGCCCACTGAGGTTCATCTTCCTTTCCTGTTCCTTGACTGAGGAAGACAAATGAAATAATGGTAAAAATAACAGATAGTTGATATGCTTCTAATTCTTCTAATGAGTCTGCTTTGTCTTCCTTTCACTTTTTGCCAATCCTGCCATTTAGGAAGTCTAGCCAAGACACAAAACAAAGCTTTTTATCATTGTGAAGATCACTATTAAGTGTTATGTACTCCTCTAAATGAGTAAATTTTCATTAACTGTTTAGTGAATTTTACATGCTTTTTCAAGATGCATAATGTCTGCTATACTGACACAAAAATTCAGAAGTAAAAGAATTAAAAATTGATTTAAAATCTCTTCATAAGTTTTAAATCAAATTCCATTAAAAGTGAGAAGGAAATAAAGTTTATAATTTATACTCTATAAAGAAATTATATAGATAATCATAGCACTCTGGGAAATTGAGCCAGAAGTATTACAATTTTGGAAAAGAAAAATCTCAACCATATAACAGAGTATTTATTATCTAGCTTCTTCAATATGTGCAAAAGACACAACAAACAGAAAAATGAGCATAGACTTGAGCAGCCACTTCCCCAAAGAGCATATAATAGTGAATAAACCTGTATAAAGGTACACAACTTAGTAGTCATTAGGGACTTGTAAAATAAAAACACCATGTAAGCCAGGCATGGTGGCACAAACCTGTAATCCCAGCACTTGGGAGGCTGAGGCAGGAGGATCGATGTGAGTTCAAGACCAGCCTGGGTTACAAAAGTAGCTCAAGGCCAGCCTGAACTGCATAGGGAGACCCTGTCTCAAAAAGAGAAAAAATAAAAATAAATAAAAATACCATGCAGCATATCTACCACACACAAGAAAGGACAAAATAAATAGAAGGGGTACCTAATCTGGAACAATCACTTGCAAAATTGCTTAGCAATATATGTTTAAAATATCAACATCCTTATATTCTGATTTAGTAATTCAAGGGTTTGTTTTTGTCTTTTTGAGAGAGGGTCTCACTAGCTGGCCTTGAGTTCACTTTGTAGCCCAGGATGGCCTCAAACTTGCAAGTATTCTCCTGCTTCAGCTTCCTGAGTGGTGGGATTACAGGTTTGCAACACCATGCCTGGCTAGTAATTCTAGTTCTAAGTAAATATGAATGACTCTACAACAACCAGAAGTATTACAAGCTCAGAGAACTTGAATTGTAAAATGTTCAGCTATATTCAACTGGAAATACATAATACAAATGGTGTAATATATTTCCGCAATGGAATATAAAGAATGGGTAGAATTAACTCAGTTATACCAAAGGTGGCTGAAATTAACTGTGATAGAATGTCAGGAAAATTTTTTGGCCCAAACTGAACGCATGAATTCAAGTCTATTAAAAGTCTAAATATATCTACTCTTTGGACACGGAGGGTGACCCACAGCAGAAGGTAACACAGGGAAGCTCTTGGATTGCAGGCAATATTCTGGCTCTTCATCTAAATTCTGGTTACTGGGTTTGTTCAGTTTGTTAAAAATGTAAGATATGCCTACATTTAAAAAGTTACAGTCAAAACAAAAGAATAATGGCAGACATAACCAAACCTTTTCTCTCAACCAACATGAAGAGAAGCGAGATGATTCTTTCCATCCTGTAAGCAGGGCGCCCACCGGCACAAGGAAGTGGAGCCCTCATTGGCTGGGCCCACGCACTTCCGGCAATGAACTGGCCCCGCCCCTTCCGCTTCCGGCCCTCCTTCCCGCCCTCTGGTCTGCGCAGCGCGAAGCCACGATTTTACTAGCAGCAGGCCGGTTAGCGCCTTGCTCGCCGCCGCCGCCACCACCGCCGCCGCCGCTGCTGCTATGAACATCCGCAATGCCCGGCCAAACGACCTGATGAACATGCAGCACTGCAATCTCCTCTGCCTGCCGGAGAACTACCAGATGAAGTACTACTTCTACCACGGCCTCTCCTGGCCGCAGCTCTCCTACATCGCTGAGGACGAGGACGGCAAGGTCGTGGGCTACATCCTGGCCAAAATGGAGGAGGACCCTGCCGACGTCGCCCATGGGCACATCACCTCGCTGGCTGTGAAGCGCTCGCACCGGCGCCTTGGCCTGGCCCGGAAGCTGATGGACCAGGCCTCGCGGGCCATGGTGGAGAACTTTGGGGCCAAATATGTGTCCCTGCATGTGAGAAAGAGTAACCGGGCGGCCTTGCACCTCTACTCCCACACGCTCAACTTCCAGGTCAATGAGGTGGAGCCCAGGTACTATGCAGATGGGGAGGACGCATACGCCATGAGACGCGATCTGTCGCAGATGGCAGGTGAGCCAAAACGGCGGCTGGACCTGAAGAAGGGCGGGCACAGGGCATGGGGCTCCTAGGAGAACCGAGCAATGCATGGCGGTGTGGGTCCTAGTTCTGAGAAGTCCTACCAGCACTGGAACCCAGCTGCCAAAGTGGCATGACACCAAGGAACCCAGAGAGTCCACTGAGCGCTCTGATGGCCAGGACAGCTTGGAGGACTTGGATTCCTTCTCCCACTGTCTGTTTGAGATGTCTCTTTCCTGACCAGAGTGTCACCCTACCCAAATCCCTGCACTCAGCTTGGCCTGCCCAGTCCTCCTGTCCTATCTCATTTGTCAGGCTTTATAGTGAAATCTTTTGGGGAGCCACTGGGGAAAGATGTAAGGAGGCTGGGTAAGAAAACTGTTCACTACCAATAATTCATAGGGCACTAACTCATGCTAGATTAGAAAACTAGCTTAGAAAAAGAAACAAGTATGTACCTTGATAGTTTGCTGTGATTTGTATTTTAGGGCAATTGTGTGAAAGTAATTTTTTCTGAGAAATGAGAAAAGAAAGTTATAAAATAGCCATTTTAGGGCCAGCAGTATAGCTCAGTGGACTAAGAGAAGTGCAGGAGCCAGAGTTCACTCCCTGGCACCGCATGTCACCCTGGCCCTGCTCTCGAGTATGCTGAGCCAGCAATGGAGTCCAGGCATGGTGGCTTGCGCCTGTAATCCCAGTGCTTGGGAAGCAGAAAACAGGAGGATCACTATGAGTCACAGCAGTGTAGTGAGACCCTACACACACACACACACACACACAGTAGAATGAAATAAGGTAAAGTCACCATTTTAAAATTCTTGTTGAAATAATGGATCTGGCCAATGGTCATTAGTAACAAATGCTGCTAGGTGAAAGTTGTAGCATTTCATATGAATGGATCAGATAGATAACATGTGAAGTTGATTGTCAGTATTAACATCATTAAAAATAGAAACAAATATGGGTCACTTAGTAGGAACTATATAATATCACCTGTGAAGTATTTTTGCCAGAAGAAAATGATGTATGTTTGAGAAATTTACTACCATTTTTATAAAGAAACATGTTAAACTGTACCATAATGCAGTCAACCAAACTCAAAATGAGGGAATTTCTACAGAACAAATGGCCAAGTTTCTTCAGCAAATAGGTATCACTAAAAAAGGGAGGAGTAGAAATGTAAACATAATATCAACCAAATTAAACTGTTTGTACCATAATTGTTTTTAAACTTTTTTTTTTAATCTTTATTTTAAACAGGGTATCACTATGCAGTTCAGACTTGTAGTGATCTTCCTGTTTCAGCCTCCTCAGCACTGGGATTACAAGTGTGTGCCAATACACCCTGTTTTGATGGCCAGGGCATGTGGTACCAGTGATCCAACTCGGGTCCCTGTGCTTGCTAGGCAGGCACTTAAACCAATGGAGTTATCTCCTCAGCTCCATAATTTTTTTAGAAGTATAGACAGTTTAAAGAAAATAGGGTAAATTTTAATGTCAATTGTATTAAGGAAGCATTAATAATTTTTGTTATGCTAAATGCTATTTATATTATGCTACAAAAATCTTCATCCTTTAGAGATCCATTCTAAAATAATTATGATTAACATAATAAATACCTCTAACTTAAATTGCTTCAGCGAAAGAAAAAATGGTTGGAGGAGAGCAAATAAGAATGGCAGTATAGGGGCTGGGGAGATAGCTCCGAAGCACAAGTGCCTGCTGGGCAAGTGCAAGGTCATGAGTTCGAACCCTGGTCCTGCAGAAAAAAAAAAAAAAAAAAGAATGGCAGTATATCATTACTGAAAGGGAAATAGATACTTCAGGGATTCCTTATTACTGTTCTCTTCTGTTTTGAATGTGTGCTATTTAAACTACAAAGTAATTATTGTGCCTCCTAAACACATTAATACTAAGAATTCCCTGAAAAGTAGCTCATTTATTTATATTTATTTTATTTTATTTTGTCTTTTTTGAAACAGAGTCTCACTGTGCAGTTCAGGCTGGCCTTGAGTTCACATTGTAGCCTAGGCTGGCCTTGAACTCCGAAGAATCCTCCTGTCTCAGCCTCCTGATGAAAGAATAGTTTTAAGACTACTATTTGAGGAACCAGCTCACCTGTAGTAATACAATATTTTTCTACCAAAAACTTTTTATCATTTTAAGAATTTCAAGAGTCAATGAGCTGTCAGTAATTTACAGTCTTTAACTTCCAATTCTAAACAGCTTACCCTCCATAAACAAAAGGAAGCAACTTCTCATGGTGAAGCCCAGTGTGAGTAATGTATATTACATGTAATTAAAAAGAATGCAACTTGATTAATTTACTTATTCATAAAAATTCTTATTTGTCAGCCATTAGTTTTACAACTGAGTATATAGTAGTAATCAAGATAAACTATTGTTTATATCATAAAATTTAAGTATAAATGGATTTATTTGCCTTTTAATATTGAGGCCCAGCCTCTACAGCACACTAATATTTTATTTTCATTGGCTTATAGTTCCATAGATTAATAAAAGTTAAATATATTAAATCCTTAGGGGTTAGAAAAAAATCTGTCTTCAAAAGAATTTTTGTCTCTGACTTTTAACCTAAAGATTTCACAATGACTGATTCTTCTGATTTAAGATTAAAGTAAGGGCAACAAAATTATATACAGAGGAAGATAAAACTTAATACCATGAGAGAGATGTTGTTGAATTGTTTTAATCTGCTTTATTTTTGTGTTTTTGTGGGGTCAGGGATTTGAACCCAGGGCCTCATGGACTCTTAAGGAAAGTGCTATACTATAAGGCTAGGCTCTAACTTGTGTTTCTCCTGCCTCAGCCTCCCCAAGTAGCTGGAACTACAGATGTGTAATGCCATGCCTGCTAAATTTATACATATTTTGAAAATTTTTATTTTATTTTATTTTATTTTTGTTTCAGAACCTTTGTTTGTTTATTCACTCATTTTTATGGCTGGCTCAGCCCGCCCCAAAGGCAGGGCTGGCGCAGCTTGTGGTGCCGGGGATGGAACCATGGTCCCTGAAGCTGCCCAAGCTTTCCCAAGCAGGCACTTTAGACCACTACTGAGCCATCCCGCCAGGCCCCTTTATACATATTTTGAAAACCCCAGAGGACTCTTATCAATACAGTTCTGTTTAAATTAACAGACCACTGGAAGAAACCCACTATCATTCCAACTTTTCTATAAGACATATAATATATGTAGTATCTATCTCATTTTTGAAGTTTTCAGCCAAGAACAGAGTAAGAGACTGCATTAAAGCCATCTATATGTATATGAAATTTTATAAATTGAAAAGCACTTAGCATCTGCTGTGAGAAACAAAAATAACTGCCATTCTGGTAGGAGAGAAATAATAAATAGGAAAAATAAATGTGTATCAGTTATAACTCCAGAAATTCAGACTTTAAAAATTATGTGTGTTTACTGTGCTTGTCCTTTATTGCTAAGCTGAAAATGTTTCCTTGCTTCACCTTTTCCCAAGCTGGTATCTCATGAGACATTTTCCATGGCTCCTCATCTATTCTTTGGTCTTCGCTCTTCATTTCTGAATCTTTGCAGCCAAAACATTCTTGAGCATTCTCTGCTATACTTGGGCCATTTTGGTAGCGGGGTATTTTAATTTGGATCAGCATTATTCTGGTGTTGTGGAGCAGAGAAGAGAGAGCCTCTCTTGATAAAGCTTTTCAGGGCTCCATATGAAAAACAGGTGTTCATGAGTTTTGTTCTCTAGCCCCTTTGGCAATCTTGTGCCACCTAGGAACATCTCAGAATTTTATTTTCCGAAGACGTAAAGATTATATCGTGTTATAAACTAAAAAACTATTGTATTAAAATACAGTTATCAAATTTTTAAAAATAGCTTTGTTATAGTAGTATACATGCTTTTATTAGTGTATCAAATTTCAAAATATAGTAATGGGCTAATGTTTATTATTTTCAAGTAAAAAATGGAATAAATTATATTTAAGGTACCTCCTCTAGTTGTAGTAGTATATGAACATACTGTGATTTTTTTTTTTCTTAGTAATAGTCACATCTGTTACTAATACTGGTACACATTAGTACCTACATTCATAATTGAAAGAAATGTTTCAGTTTCTAACTTAGTGACTGCTGTTTTCTAGAATCGTGTCTCTTACTCTCTCATGTACATTCAGTAGGAGATAAGAGAGTGCACATAGAATTTCATGTAGGCCTTAACTCAGGGAGCCAGGAAATCTTAGATAGCTTGTGTCAGGAAGGAAAGGAAGGAATTCTGGCTATTGCATAGTACAGTTTCTGCCACAGTGGGAAACATCCTAGCTTTGCTGGAGTATGCAGTCCTTTTGCTTCTCCTTTTGGACAATGGTGGAAAACTTAAGGCACACACGCCACAGTGGGCTATTTGTATTGTTGAAGGCTCTGAAAGGTTTGCCATCACTCATATAAAATATCACACAAGGAACTCTGTGAGGCCATCCATGGTTGCAAAAATACATGGCATGCATTTCCTTGGAGCCTGTCCACAAAGAAGTATAGATAATTATGGGCTTCTGCCATCAGGCCTCTTACTGAAGTATCAAATAAACAATCTCAGTACTCCAAAATCCCCCAAAATGAAGCTTCACTTCTGTCCAATTCAACATGGAGTCGCAGCCCATAGGCTAGCTATCTGAAGGGGAAATGGCAATATTAAAGAAAAAAAACAGGGAAAAAAGAAAAAGGTTTACACTACAAAAGTACTATTGTGCCACAATGGTGGTGCTCCCTCCTCTGAAACTAGAGTTCAGATATATACAGAAAAATATCCTGAAAGGTCTAAATTTCATTCTCTCTTATTCCCACTGTTGAGTCTAGGCAGCATAGACAGTGAAGGGATGTAGCTGGATGTGGTGATGCATGCCTGTAATGCCAGGACTTGGAGGCTGAGGCAGGAGGATCAGTGTGAGTTCAAGACCAGCCTGGGCTACCAAAGTGAGCTCAAGGCCAGCCGGAACTGCATAGCAAGACCCTGTCTCAAAAAAAAAAAGAACAAAACAAAAGACAGTGAAGGCATGGAAAGAATAGTGAGCAGGTCAAGCTATAGTCTTGGGTATCTGCATCTAAAAATTAGTAATAAAATTTATTGCTAACATGTAAAACCCACTGTGTAGCAGTTACTGTTGTAAGACTATCTGCGAAGTGTGTCATTTAGTCCTCATATCTCTATGAGGTAGGGATTGTTTGTTACTGCACAGATGAGGAAGTCATGTCACAGAGGACTACATATGTAGATGGTAGGTGGAGGACAGTGATTGAGACTCAGTAACTACACAGTTCCTATAATTGCTAAGCATAACTACTCATACAATAACTGAACCATAATAATAAATATTTAGCTTCCTTTTTTCTCTACAGTAATGACATGATAGAATGTAGTGTATGTGCAGCAATAGTTTGCAGTCTTGGAAAGGAGATGCACTTTAAGGATTAAAATAGCTTTCACTGACAAGCTGAATGTCAAAGCATTCAGCTGAATCAATGCTCATCAGTAGCAAAGTTTCTAGGGAGCCATAGTAGTGAAGACAGGTCAATTCAAAACATGCTGGTTGAGGCAGGAATGCCATCAAACTGCTGCTCATCTCCTGACAAGATGCATGTGCATGATTAATAGCAAAAAAAGAAAAATACAAAATCTTAAATTTTTCCATTGAGCTAGTAATACTGAGCTAACTTGGGTTATATGAGTGACTCCGTTTCTGGTTTATTCTTTCTGCTGCTGAGCTGTCATTCTAACAAAAAGTTGTTAAATGTTCACATGAGCATTCACTGAAATAGACTGTTCTTAATTTTACCAGACAACTAATTATAACTGGAATGATATAATGAAATGTGGAAGAAAGTTAGAGACTGACAGATCGGGTAAATTCCTAGTATAACCTTACCCCAGATATGCCAGAAACCATACATTTCAAATTCAGTTGTACTCTATGAAGATACAGAGGGGGCTGGGAAGAAATAAAATATTGTCTTGATATACTAATCAGAAATCAGATAAATTCCATTTGTTGAATTATATCTAATACTGTCACTGTTGAATCAGCGTGTGATGTACATTTAGGGTGACTAAAGTATCAACTTTGTCAGAGGTAACGATAAAAGCAGAATTTTTTTCCTAAACCTGTCTCTATGCACTCTTCCTATACTCCAATATATAAAATCTAATGTATTTCATAGTGAAAGAAAAATCTTATTAAAGATTTTCTGAATTGATACTGATTGAAAGACCTATAGTAAAAAGGCTTTTTGAAAATATTCTGTAGTGCCATTTAAAATATTATACTATTTTTTTTTAAAGTAAAACCTTAAAATTCTCTTTTGGGTTTATAAGGTCATGTTGACAGTTAATGTAGGGCTGGCGAAATAGCCCAGCAGATTAAAGTGCCTGCAAGCAGGCAGAAGGACCAGGGTTCATTCCCTGGGTTTGCCATGCTGGCCCCACCCCTGGGGTACACTGAGAAGGCAATTGAAACTGGACAGTTCTTTTCGTTAGAGCTGTAATCCCAGCTCATGGGAGGCTATAAGCAGGTGGATCACTAGGAGTCCAATCTAGTAGTGAAACCCTGAGCACACCTAAAATACATACGCACAAAAAGAAAAGATAGTGTATATTCTTCAGGGTTTAATTAAGAAAACTAGTAAAACTGTGAACTTAAAGCTAAGAAATTAAGGAATGTACTCATTTCAGAGAGAGTATGTATATGTATGTATATATATATATATATATATATATATATATATATATATCTTAAACTATCCTAAAGCAGCATGTATTACAACTTTATTTGACTCGTTAGGCCTACTTAATTAAAGTTGTAAAGCAACATCTAGCTGAAATAACTATATGATGTGTAGTTTTTATATGTAGCAACTTTTCTATACCTTTGTTAAATATAACAGATAATGATAATCTTTCTAACTTACTACTTTATACCTAATTCCTCTTCAACCGTAGTGAATAGATTTTTAAAATAGGATGCTGCATTATAATTGCCTCTTGAAACTTGATTCATTGTGTTACTTTGGAAATGTTTTCTGTAATGATTTTGTACAAAAATCCCTTTTGACTGCACTATACATAGTATATGGGAAAATGTAATTCATTTTCACAGTTGTGTCCTACTCTTGTTTTGCTTTGTTTACAGTTAAAACAGGCAATAATACTATACTAGCTCTTCTGTAACTTAAATCATTCATGCATCACACAAACCTTACTGAGGATAGGTTAAAGAAGAGAGAAAATCATGTATATAAGACACTATGTCCTTAAATGACACAAGAAATTAGGGTATTTTAAATTAGGAAAAGGACACAGTGGATATTGCAGGCTGTTCAGATCTACTAAAAGAAGTTATAACTTGCAGAAATGGGTATGTTGCAGTCAACCTATCAAGAGATAAGATCTTTTGTTACTTTAGAATTGGAGTTTCTTTTTAGTGATACAAATTGGGATGGAATCGAAGATGGCAGATAAAAATATGTTTCTTTAAATTTAAAGTAGTTTCTTTAGAGCAGATCTTCATCTTTCAGGGTCCCTCTACTATACCCTCTCCCTGCCTTTCTCCTTAAGGCAGAAATGCCTTTTCTGCATCAGGAGATGCTTATGGGTCCTAAAGGTAGGGAAGGAAGAGAACCCAAGGTCTATGTGGATCTTTGTGTTATCATCTCTGTTCTTGCCTGTTTGAGATAGCTCAGTGGTCTAAAGTGCCTGCTTAGGCAAACACAGGGACCATGGTTCGATCCCTGGCACCACATGCTATGCCGGCCCCATTCCCAGGGCAGGCTGAGTTGGCCATAACATGATTAACAATAAAAAATTTTTTAAAAATTGAAACAGATCAATTCTTGCCTATTCCTACTGAGATATATCTAGTCCAGATTAGTTACTGGGTGCCTCATGGACTGGTTAAACCATTCTTCTGCCATAGCTTTTTCCAGAGCCTGTTTCTCTCCCTTTCTCATTTCCTCCCTTTTTACTTTTCAACAGCATTGTAGGTCCTTGTACCAGCCACATCTGCTTCCTGATCCTGCACTGGCCTGGCTGTTCTGCAACATCTGCTCTCCGATCATCTCACAGTGACACAGGTGGCTTCTCATTTTCAGCCCTCAGCAGCTTTCCACAAATGCCGTGGAATCATGAAGAAACACCTTGACACCAGAGAGTGCTGTGCAAAGCCCAGGAAAGCTGGAGGCCGGCCATTACAGAGCCTTGGTCTGTCCTTCTAGACTGTTTTTAGCAATCGTATGTTAGTTGTGGTTTTCCTATGAAGCTGTCTCCTAG
>PVJA010020205.1:0-37294 GCA_004027025.1 Myocastor coypus | reverse complement strand
TTTTTTTTTTTTTTTTTTTTTTTTTTTTTTTTTTTTTTTTTTTTTTTTTTTTTTTTTTTTTTTTTTTTTTTTTTTTTTTTTTTTTTTTTTTTTTTTTTTTTTTTTTTTTTTTTTTTTTTTTTTTTTGGTATCAGTTATTTAATTAAGTTCTTAGTAAGAAATTTATGTGTAAATTTTTTTTTTCCTTTTTGGCTGGCTGAGGCTGCCTGAAGAGCAGGTCTCGTGCTGCATGTGGGGGTGGGGATCGAACCATAGTTCCTGGAACCTGAGAGACTTTGCTGAATCATGTGCTTTAACCAACTGAGCTACCCGGCAAGCTCCCAAAATTTAGAATGCTAATTTATGAGGATAAACTCCATTTGTCAGAGCAAAAACAGACTGCAGGTAGCCCTGGAGCTGGGGAACAGCTTTGATGCTTGCTAAGATCTGTGAGTCCGCCATGCTGTGGCCCACCTTGTGCTGCTCTGAAATCTGGTCTCTCTCTTTCTCAGTGTCAAAGATCTTGCCCTCCTGGTGTCGGGGTTTCCACAGCTTCTTCTTGAAGCAAGCATCAGTGAGGTACTTGGGGATTTTCACTTTGCTGATACCAATCTTTGTAGAGGTGGCAATGACAAATTTCTGGTGTGTTCTTCATGGAGGAACACAATTGAGGCTAAGAGGCCCAGTCACAAGCAGCAAGCCACTGGCCAGCTGCTTCAGGAAGACCACTCTCCTGCCTCTGTGACACCCAGTGAGGGTGGTCAAGACGGTGCCGGGAGTGAGGCTAGCTCGAAGTTTCCTCACGTGCTGACTGAAGGGTTTCATGCCATGGCTCAAGAGCTTTCAGGGCTCTTCAGCAGGGTGGCATCTAGGCATTTTCCGAAGCTTAACCACCCAGGTACCTCCATTCTGGCAATCATAGCAAGAACTTTCTCCTTCTTTTTCTTCTCAGCCTTTGATTCAGCAGCTGTGTACTTCTGCACAAAGCATTTCTGGAACACATAGCGGGCTGGGAGCACCTACCAATCCCTCTAACCATGACAGGATTTTGGCTGCCATGGGGCTGCCCCTTCCTGGACTTTTTTTGCCTTCTTCACCTTCCCCTTTTTGCCAGTGCCGCCGGCAGCAGCCTTCTTGGCTTTGGGTTGCTTCTCTTTAATGTCTGCCATCTCAGTTTTTTCACTCACCATCTTGTGAGATGGGAAGGAGCGGCAGTTCCCTCTAAGGGAAATATTCCCCATGTGCCTAGATCACACCTCATATGCCCCACATTAAAATTTCTGCTTCCCTCCCCACAAGAACCAGGAGACTGCTGGGGAGGTGGTTCCAGTCCTCTCATTCTCGGCTTTAAGGTAAGAGCACTTGGGAGTCTGGAAGGTTCTTAAGAAAACTCACCTGGACACCATCCTCTTTAGTTTGCACGCGATGGCCCCAAAGATCATTGCGAAGTCCCAACAGCAATCCGTCCCTCCAGGTATGGAAGCCCTCCGGCAGAATTTGTCCCCCATCCCTTCTCTTGCGCATTATTTCTGTTTCTTCCCCTGCTGACGTAGGCTCCTCTTTCACCCATCCCTCCATCTCTGCCCTCTCCTTCTCTTTTCCCATCTCAGACTGCTAATACTTCTACAGTATAGGGTGTAAAGGCTTCTGGTGAAGGGTGTCCGTGCGCACGTGTAGGCGTAGGCGATGGATGCCAGATCTGCTGACGCTGCAGTAAGCAGAGGCAGTCCTCCCCTCACAACACGGTAACAGGGCCCACGCCATTGAAATGAAGTAGCTGAAGATAGGAACAGCATCTCTGGACCAACCAATCCAGAAGTATATCTCAGGAATGCAGAATCTCAGCTTTCCTCTGATCAGCTACAATCTCTTCTCACTCTACTTGACCTGAACCTTTACCGCCAACGGGGGGAAAAAATTACACATATACGCACATGCACCCCCCCACACACACACACACCACACAGATACGCAGAGGAATATGAGAAAACAAGGCTACATCTCCCAACTCACCCAAGCAAATCCAGGGGGCATCGTGGGCAGGAAAGCAAACACCAAGTGGCTAAGTTTTACAAGTCACTTAAAGAGTGAAACAAACTTGGCAAGTTTAAAGGGGACCCAAAAATTCATGGATTTGTCATACAAAATGACCAATATGGATAAGGGAAAAAAAGAAATAAAAAAATTGGAACAGTTGACCAAGATAGTTCACTTAACAAAAAATATAGACTCCACAAAAAGGGGTCAGCCAGAAATACTAGGCATAAAAATTCGTTCAGATTAAATTCCAGAACAATACATCTGTAGAGTGCATTTCTGAAATAGAGGACAAAAGGATAAACTACAATGAATTACTCAGAGAAGCCTTAAAAATAAGACAAGAAGGGAAAGTGAGATAGCTCAGTGGACCAAACGCCTCCTTAGGAAGCACAGGGACCAGGATTCTATTCCAGTACCACACACCTCACTGGCCCCACTCCTGGGCACATTGAGCTGGTCATTGAGTCTGGGTGTGGTGGCACAGACCTGTAACCCCAAAGCTGGGAGCCTGACACAGGAGGATCACTATGAGTTGGAGCTGCATAGTGATACCCTGTACCAAATACATAAAAAAGAGAAGAATGAATAAAACGTATCTGATGGCTATGAGACAACACTAAGAAGATCAACTTAAGGCTAACTGGAGTTAGACGCTGAAGACAGCACACGTAGAATAAAAAATGTGCGTGTAGAAATCATAATGGAGGGGGCCTGGTGGGATGGCTCAGTGGTCTAAAGCCCCTGCTTGGGGAAGCTTGAGCGGATTCAGGGACCTCGGTTCGATCCCCGGCACCACATGCTGCGCCAGCCCTGACCTTGGGGTGGGCTGAGCCGGCCATAAAAATGAGTGAATAAACAAACAAAGGTTAAAAAAAAAAAAAAAAAAAGAAATCATAATGGAAAATTCCCAGTGATGAGGACAGAGTGTAGCATGCAGCTAAGCCTGGCGTAGAGGATGCCCACCACGGAGCTCAAAGCTCCCATAAACAGGTAAGCCCATTCGGGTTACGGCAGACTTCTCAGCACAGACTTCAGAGTCCATCAGAGCCTGCAGGGGAATGTTCGAAACCCTAACAGCAAACAATGTTCAGCCCAAGCTCACACATCCAGGAAAGTTTTCTTTCAAAACAGATGGACAAATAAGGGTGTTCCATGAGGAAGAAAACATGAGAGGTTCTTAAACATCAAGCCAGCATGCCAGAAAGTCACCAAGAATATGCTATACATAAACAATGGATCAAAAATAGCTAAAAAATATTTTTTAAAAATTCAGATAGAATGAATACATCAAGTAAGGAAAATGAAAGAAAGAAAGAATGAGAGAAAGAAAGAAAGAAAGGAGAAAGCCAAAGGAGAGCAAGTGAGTAAATCAACAAATTTCAGTCCAATATCCCAATGTTAATAACTTTATCTCCCTAGTTAAAAGACACAGTGGCAGACCAGATTAAAAGAACAGAATGCAACAGTCTGTTGCATTTAAGAAACTCATCTCACCCAACAAGATATCCCCAGACTAAAAATCGAAGCGTAGAAAACAGCATCTGTGCTCGCCTTAGTTACTTTGTCACTGCTAAGACAAAACGCTCAGCATCCAAAGCTTAGTGGAGGAAAGGTTGATACTAGCTCTCGGTGCACAGAGGGTTCAGGCTATCGTTGGCTGTTTCAAAGGCAGGGGGCATCACGGAAGGACGTGGGAGTGACAAGCAGTTCGTGGCACATCAGGCTGAAAGCACGAGTGACGGAGAGCAGGAGGGAGGCAGGCCCTGCTAGGCCACGCCCACTGTGGTCGGTTTCCTCCTCCCACCAGGATCCGTCTCCCAGCCTCACACTTGGCACTAAGTCCATCAGTGGCGTCATGCAGTCAAGGGCATCACACCTCCAGGACGCAGTCACCCCCGAAGCCCACAAGAGGACATGAAGCACGCAGGCTTCGGGCGGACAGCTAGATGTAAGCCATACCAGTGTAGCTGCACACTGAAAACAGGCAGCGGTGGCTTCTTTACTCTCATAGTAAACCTTAAGCTAAAATGGATCATAAGAGACAATAGCAGTCATGACACACCAGATAAGAGAATAATCCAACAGAAAGAAATGATCCTCATAAATAGATACACACCAATTACAGGCGCATTTGTCTTCAGAAAACAAACATTGCCTGACATAAAAGGCCAAATAAGCATTAACACAATCATGTAGGTGGGTCCAATACTCCGCTTTTGTAAAAAGCAGGTCAAATAGACAAAGAAAAATCAATGAAGAAATATCAGAACTGAAGCCCTTGGGGGAAAAATGGCTTTAATAGCTATCTACAGAGTGCTTGACCCTACAGCAACCAGATGCACATCCTTCTCAGTATTATAAAGAATTTTCTTCAGAATGGAGCGCATGCCCATCCACAGAACCTGCCTGAGGAAATGGCAAAGAACTGAACTATCCCATGTTTATCACCAGACTGTTGTGCGACGGTCCGGGAAATCAGACCACAGGAAATTCAGAAACACTTAGAAACTTAGTGACATAGTATTAGACACCCAATGGATCATGGCCGACATCAGGGACAATATGGAACGATGTCTGCAGCAAATGAGAATGTCAGCACCGCCCCTCAGGACTGTGGGACACAATGAAGTCAGTAAGCCCAAGTATACAACCTAAGGAGGACCTGGGGCTCTTCAGAAATGATGGCCGTCTAAGCCCAGATCAGAGGAAGGAACTCAGCTCACTGTGGAAATTACTGAAAATGAGACCCCCAAACCCACTAGGAAGCAATAAACGCAAGAGTTGGTTCACTGAAAAGATAAAAACCAATTAGAAGGCTCAGCATGGTGGTGCACACCTCTAATCCCAGCACTCAGGAGGCCAAAGCGGGAGGATCACGGGGAGCTTAAGACCAGGCTGGGCTACACAGTGAGTTCAGGACCAGCCTGAACTACATAACGAGACCCTGTGTCTAAAGCAAACAAACATCAGTTAGATAAACTCTTAGTCAAATACACCAAAAGGGAAAGAAACTCTTCTAAAATTAGAAACAATAAAGGCAAAAGCACAGGGCACATCATCAAACTCCAGAAGGAAGTAACTACTGTGGAAAACTGTATTCCGACACATTAGAAAATCTTGAAGAAAGGCCAGCCAAATAGCTCAGCAGATTAAAGCACCTGTAAGCAGGCACAGGTCCTGGGGTTCAATCCCTGGGTCTGCCATGCCGGCTTTGCTACCGGGGTCCACTGAGACTACAATTGAGACTGGGTGTGGTGACACAGTCCTGTAATCCTAGCTTTTGGGAGGCTATAAACAGGCATGTCACTATGATCCAATCTAGTAGTGACACCCTGAATACCCTGTAGACCCTTCCCTAAAAAGATAATCACAACAACAACAAAAATCTTTAAGAAATAGACACAGGGCCAGGGAGATAGCTCAGTAGAATAAGTGTCTGCCTGGGCAGCACAATGTCCTGAGTTCAATCCCTGGTATCACACACACACACACACACACACAAACTAGACAGATTCCTACACTCATTTGAATTACCAAAATTAAATCAAGAAGGCACAAATTTTTGTATTTTTACTTCAATGTAATGTACATAAATATAGATATAGATATAGACAGATAAAATATGAAAGAGCAGTCTTACTTTCATAAAAAAATAAAATTACTTAGCAAAATAAGCAGAGAACACTACTAATTAATACACTTGTATACTGTCACTTTTTTTTAATGTACTTGGTACAGAGTCTCGCTATGCAGCTCAGACTCACAGTGGTCCTCGTGTTTTCCACCTCAGCAGCAGTGGGATTACAGGATATGACACCACACCCAGACTCGATGACCAGCTCAGCGCACCAAGGGTTGGCGTCAGTGAAGCATGTAGTGCCGGGGGTCAAACCCTGGTCCCTGCATTGCCTAAGCAGGTGCTTAGTCCTCTGAGCTATTTCACCAGCCCTTGTATATCATAAATGTAAAAGAATGGCCAAAATAGTATGTAAAACACAAGTCATAGACAAAAGCCTCTCTTATGAAAAGATAACTAAAAGCATAAAACTTCTTCAGGTAAGTGAAAGAAACTAGGATAAATGAAACAAATTAGCATGCATATTGAAATTTCTAAGCAATAAAATAGATAATTTGGGAAATTATGCCAGTTTTCCCCACTTTCTATTTCTCCAGTATTTTCCATTCTCTCTGTCTATATATATATAGATATAGGGACACAGATATAGGGACATAGATGCATAAATAGATATCTGAGTTTCTCATATGAGAGAAACCATGTGATGTGTAAGCTTGGGTTTGATTTATTTCTGTCACTACATTCTGAAGTTGCACCTATTACCTACAGAGTAGGTATCTATCTTTATGGGAGAATATACCCCTCTGTGCATAGACATCACATGTTCTTTACCCGTTTATCTGTCAATGAATGTATCTGCTGCCTCCAAGATCTAGCTATTACAAATCATTCTGTGGAAAATGCCGGCCAGGATGTTCAGAGAAAGGAACTCTTCCGACTTTGATGAGAACATGAACTAGTACAACCATGGTGGAAATCAGTGTGGCAATTTCTCAAAAAATTAAAAATAAAATTCCATTTGGCCCAGCTATCCCCCTTCTTGGTGTCTTTGCCAAAGAGTTAAAGTCACCATAACTCAGAGGTACGGGGACACATGAATTGTTTTTCTGCTATCCCTACTGCTGTTGTTGAGACATACGGTCTAACTGACTTCGAAGTCACTGTGTAGTTTGGCTAGCCTCAGACTTGCAGTAATATCCCATATTCCCTCTTGATTAAGATTCCCACATTACTACTGATCACTACATAAAAACTTTGACCAATCCAACAACAAACAATGACACTGAGATAACACTAAAATGCCTAACAGCTGAAAAAAGACACCATGATTTAATGGAGTCATTTCTGGATTCCTCAAAATCTTTAAGAATATTACATGAAACTCCTCAAATTCCTCAGTGAAACTGAAAAAACATGAGTGCTTCCAAACTCATTTGTGGAAGCCAGAATCACAGTGAATCCAGAACCAGACAAAGACTGAACTGAAAAAGAAAACTACAGTCAGATTTCCTAGTGAACACAGATGAACAACTTCCTCGACAAGGTATCAGTGAACAGAATGCAGCCAATTGCCAAGGACCCATAGATAGACCCGTAGGTTCTATTCCAGGGTAGCAAGAAGGTTCAACATTTTCAAATTAATACATGTAATATACCACATAAACAGAGCCAAGGACAAAATCCACAAGATCACCTCAATAGACCCAGAAAAAGCCATGATGAAATCTAACACCTACTCATGATAAAAACCAAGAAGTCTAGAAGAGCCTTACTTGCATCTGGCACAATCAATCTATGACAAACCAATGGCCAACATCATAGTAAATGGGGAAAAACAGCATTTTCCCTCTAGAACCAGGAACAAGGTAAAAATGCTCACAATCACTATTTCTCTTCCACATAGTACTTGTAATATTGGCTGGGTAGTCAGGCAAAAGAAAGAAGAAGGTTACATACAGGCATGGATTGATGGAACAGATGACAGAGAGATGTTCAGCTATTTAATGTTCAACCACAGGACCAAAAACAACATTGGAGGGAAAATAAGCAACACCATTTGGTTAAAAGGCTCTCTACACGCAGAAGATTGAGGCTGGACCTATCTACCTCACCATGTACAAAACTAAAATCAAAATGCTTCCAAGATGGAAACATTAAAACAGAAACAACTAACTCAGAGACAAAATAGGTAAAGCTCCTGAAGTCGTAAGTCTAGGCAAAGACTTTCTGAAGAGAACTCCGACTATGCAACAAATGATAGCAAGAATCAACAAATAGGATTGTATCAGAAAGCTTCTACAGGGAACCATCAAGTGAAGAGACAGCCTGCAGGGTACAAAAAATATTTTGCCAGCCACTCCTCAGAGAATGAACATGTAGAATAAGAGCTCAAGAAACTTAGGCCACCCAAAATAAAAGGCCCAATCAAAAAATGGGCAACTTAAATAGATATGCACTTCTCAGAAGTACAAATGACCAATTATCATGAAAATTGTTTAGCATCTCTGGTCGTTAGAAAAAAGCAAATTAAAACATGAAGACTTAATGTCACACTAGGGTGACCTGTGGCTTCCAGTAAGCAGAAGTGTAAGAATTCTAAGAATAGGGGATGAGAACCTCCTTTAGAATCAGTCCCAGAACCTCACTGAACATCCCAGGCTCAGTTAATATGGCAGCAGAAAATATAAAGCAAATACTACTAGAAATGAGAGGGGATCTGGATAAAAATACAACCAGGAAAATATTTCTTCCAGAGTTAAGTGTATTTATGGCCAGGGCAATAACTCAGCAGCATAAACCACCTGCCTGGCAAGTGCAAGGTCCTGAGTTCAATCCCTGGTACCCCTCTCCGCCCAAAAAACCCAAATATATTCAGTGAGCAGTTAGTACATTTTATTTTACACATGCACTTGCACACACGTGTGTATGTGTAAAACTTTAAATTCCTTTGTTATACTTTTCTCTCATGAATTTAGGAAGCACATACAAAAACAGTATGCGTAGGGCTGGCAAGATAGCTCCGTGGACTAAGTACCTGCTTAGGCGAACACAGGGACAGAGGTGCTATCTAGTAGCGCATGCCATGCTGGCCCTGCCCCCAGGTGCACTGAGCCAGCCACCAAGACCGGGCTTGGTGATGCATGCCTGTAATCCCAGTGCTGGGGAGGCTGAGACAGGCAGGATCGCTACAAGTCCAAGGGAGAACTTGCACCAGCAACCACAGCCTCGGGTGGAAGGACAAGCTGAGCTACACACAGGAAGTTACGACGAGGTCCTGGATCCACCCCATCCCACCAGGGCTCCGAGCCCCTGCTCGCTCCGGGAGAACTTGGCCTCCTCACAGCTAGGAAATGGAAGACCTCCACTGATGTCATCGGTACCCCACCACATCCATCAGGGTCCTAGAGTTTCAAAAGATACCATATGGCTTTCTGGTGCCCAGGTCTGGAATCAAGCAGCAGAAATGGCACTCTGCATGGGGAAGGAAAAGAAGGAAAAACAGGACAGCAGCCCTGGGCCTTGGGGGACAGGAGAGAAGATGCACGTGGTGCCTGTCACAGAGCCACCTCCTTCACTGACACTTTTGCCCATGCCTTTGATGCTGATAGGATGATGCCCACCAAGGTGACTCTATCCCACACTGCCCAGGACGTGACCTAGAAGGGCTAGGCAGTGCGTATCACCACCCGAACAATCAAACTGAGGCCACAGCAGGGAATAGGATGAGCCCCTGGGCCTGGCACCCCGTTAGCCCTCCCAGGCCTTCCTCACTAGGTATGAGACTGGGCCAGTGAGTATGTCACCCCCACGCCCTGCACAGCTCCCACAGGATCCGTGCCGACTACCTTCTGCTGATAATTGCTCTTGTGTAAGCTATTAACATAAGAAAACACCTGCAAGAAGGCTAGAATTTATTCTTGTTTGCAAGTGTGGTTGGTTCAGAAAAAAAGGTAGCATCATTCTTTGCATCAAAAAACTTAAAAATGTTTTAAGACCACATGATCATCAGATGCTGCAGGGGCCTGTGCTACGCATGCCACTTCCTGGCCACCTCTGACACAGCTGTGGCCCTGCTTAACCCAGATATGCACATCTGTCAGGCCTCCTGAACTGTCTTCCCTTTTCTTTCCTGGTTTCTTCTCCCCATACACAACCTCAATACAGCAGGAAGGAAAGAAATAATTATAATATCCTGGTCCTAAGTAGAAATAAATTTGTCCCAGATTTGTCTCCGGAAGGAGCAGCCTGCACTACCAGGTCCGCAATAGACATGTGTTGCAGCATTTGTAATGTAATTAAATGTGTTTATCTCCGGAGTCAGCTCTCCGGCTTTCCACTTAACAAACTACCAATATTCCTTGGAGAGAGTTAACTCTGGAAGGATAAAAATAAAAATAAATAAAAGTAAAAAAAGAAAAATCACCAAAATGTGACCATATGTCCAAAAAGAAAGTGGTGTCTCGGTAGGGGAGTTAGAATTCTAGCGAGGAAGCGGCACCTGTTTGCAAGGAAATGGAATCAGGTCCAGACGGGAACTCTCAGGCCACCGCCTTTAGTGAGGGGACACCAGCTCCCAGCACCCCTCGCGTTCCCCACTCATGACAAGGCAAATATAAACTAAAAACTACAATGTAGCCAGTGCTACAATTTAAATTTGAAAAGTTTACAATGTACAAAGTATAAAATCAATTAAAAGAAGGCAGAATCTAGGTCTCTTACAGATAGATAGAAACACGTGTCAGAAATTAATCTGGACTCTTACCTTTGCAGATCCATCTGGCGGCTTCCTGGATGGAAACTCTTGGTGGCCAGGAGGACGAGGTGCTTCTAAGGCTGAGATACACATCTGCTGTCCGCGATCTGCTGGGGTCCCAGCGTGTCATGCACAGACGTTTCTGCCCACTCAGGGTGCACGCAGCGGTGCCCAGGGTGCACACAGAGATGCTCCGGGGCTACTTCCTGAAAGAGAGGGGCCGAAGAGGAGCTTGGCTTCCTGCAGTCCCTGTGCACGGGCCCGGCACAGGTATGGGGACATCAGTTTGCCCCCAAGCCATCTTGACCTGCGGCCAAAGCCTTTCTAGAAGCTGCTTTTCATGCTCAAGGTTCTGGGTACGATTCCAGTTTCCAGTCTGGCCAACGTGGCGTTTATTTTCTATTTGTCCGCAGAGCTTTATGGAAATTCAAATGACAAGAGAAGCTTCTCTTGCTCAGTGTTAAGTCAGAGCCAAAAAGCCAATAGATTTCCATGTCTAGTGACTACACGATCTCGGAACAGAGGAGCCGCCCAGAGTGAGCTGCGCCCACCGGCGCGAGCTGTGCACACCAGCGCAGGGAGCGGCGATTCCCCTTCCTCTAGCAGTCCTGATATGACTAACAATTTCTTCTCTGATTTTCATTTTGCAATACTTTCAATTCTGACTGCTCCTTTTAAAAATTGGTCTATTTTTATATACATAAATTAATATCTTTGGGGACATTTTTAACGACTAGTTTGGAAGGAATTTTTCTCTACAGACCCTGTAAGAATGGAGGAAAAGCCGGGTCTTTAATTTTCACTGTTTGTTGGTGGTTGCTTGATTTGAGGAGGGGAAAGAAAAGGTAGAAACAAAAAAATATCTCATGAAAAAAAAAGCTCATTTATTTCAAGCTGTTGAGATATTGTGGGACTGGACCCGGGGCCAGGAGAGCCTTGGGCCCTCTAGCTCTGGGTCACTCGGGTCACACACCAGGACTGATGTCTCCACATGGTGTTCCTTCCATGGACAGCAAGAACACTCCTGAAGAAATGTCAATACTTCTGAGTCCAACAGATCTCAGGTTCCTTATAATAAACAGATTTTTTGGACTTCAGGATAATCAACTTTGTATTACCATTTGGTGGTACTTTCCGAAGACTTTATTTCTTTTTGTTTTAATTCTCCATGAATTCTTTGCAGAATTCATGTAACTACATTGCAAGCAACTATAAAAGGGAGTATAGATGGCATTTTCCCAAAATGTTATGTTTTAATGAGACTTTTATCCATTTTTCAAATCAGAGTAAGATGCCCCTATTCCACCAGTCTAATAACCAACGTCAGTGAAGTTGTAATGTTAGAACAACCAAAGCCTTTTATATTAAATACTCTTATAAACATGATTGCATGATTGCCTTTGTCTCTATTTCATTTCCTTTAAAACGAACAAAACAACCCTTACATTTCCAATAAAAATCAGAAGCAGCACTAGAGTAAGAACGAAGGAGCTACATGGTTATTTAATCACGGCAACCTACCAGCTTCCTGAATCCAATTGTGCACCAAAATCATTTCCTTCTGTCTCAGGGGTACTTTGGTGGTTAGACTGGCACAGCCATAATCTAATAGGGAGTGAGGCCATGTCACCAGTGGTGACACCCAAAGGTTATCCATGGCTGGATTTCATTTCCTTGTCCCAGTTAACCACTTGTCTTTCATCGTGCAGTCACTCGGGCCACGGTCTCTTGGCTCGACGCACATCTTTGTACATACACACTGCAAACACGGGAGATTGCCTCTTCCTGGTGGTGCTAGACTTTCATGTATGGGAAAGGGCAGAGAGCAACCAGCTTGACCTGGGAGTGAGGAGAAGCAGCACGGTTTTGCTTTGTTGTATGCTAACTGAAGGGGAGATTACAGGAGCAGCTGGCTTTAGGTTGGACAGGGTACAACGACACATTACCCAGACTAGTAGACATCAAGATTCCCAGGGAGGTGCGATGCCACCCTTTCGGGTTAGCCTCCTGGGGCAGGGTGGAGCTAAGCCCTGGCATCATAGAGAAGTACAGAGCAGAGTGGGCACAGCACGGGGTGGGCAGGAACTGCAGGTTTCCATTAGATACCTGTGAGTCAGGCACATCTCTTGTGCAGGTGCCGATGGCTCATTTATGCTTTACCTTAAATACCAGGCAAAGGCAGTGTCATAAATAAGAGGCTCTGTTTTTCAGTAACGAGGAATACGCCCACACAGCATGCGCCCACAAAACTCTGCCATGACGCTGGTAGTGGGAGGTTCCTTGGGTCAGTGTGTGGATGCACAGACCCTGGTGCGGCGCGCAGCGGCCTTCTTCAAAGCCATTTTGCATGCAGCATAAGCGAGCAATATCCCTTTTTTCCACAGTTTCTTTCAGGGTGATAGCACCACTGTTGCAATGCCACGAGTTTACAGCTTTTACCTTGCTGGAAGATGGCTCCGGCAATGTGTTCAGAGTCGTTCCATGGAGGCCCATGGCTTTACGGAGCAACAGGACAAAGGGACGGTGTCCCTGGACCACAGCACCAGCCACACCAGTCACCAGTGGTACTTCTACTTTGCAAATGTGTAACTTCAAACAGGTCACCTGACAACTCTAAGCTCTATTTTAAAAATGGAAAAGTTAAACTAATTCTCTGACTTTCCAATTTTTTTTTAAGCACTAGAATTCTTATTTTCCAGAGGAATTAACTCAAAAGGCCAACCTAAAAAAGCCAGCTAAGTGGGATAGCTCCATCAGGAGAGGGCAGGGCGGCTGTGTGAGGCGCCCCATCTATCTGCTCCCAAGCACACCCCTCCAGGGCCACAGGGCCAGCACCACGTCACCTCTGTGTAACTCAAGTGATGCGAACCCAGTTTAAAAGGCACACCTCTAGACCAGCCGTTGCAGTACTCTGTTCTGTGATCCGGGGTCCCACAGAAAGGAAAAACAGCAGAACAGAGACAGCGCGATGGGTACGCTCATCAAATTGCTTTGCATTTCTCTGCTGCATCCGCTGACATAGCTAGATTCGTCCGTGCAGGCTGTTCCTCAACGGTGAGTGTGAGGACAATCTCTCCCGACAGAGCCAGCCATGCCAGGGGCCCAAGCACTCCCCACGGTGCTCTGTGCTGCCCCCACCCTAGAGCACGGAGCACCACCTTCCAGAACCCTCTGTTGGTGCCCCCAGGCTCCTCAGCCCCTCTCTGCTCCAGCCAGAAGAAGATTAGGACCAGCATAAGAAAGCTCCCGTGCAAAAAACGATAAATTTTAAAATAATGATCATCATTTCTTCAGAAGTAGTTTGAAGCTATGTTGTGGCAACAATCCTGTGAGAGGGTTGGATGGTCCTCTGCTCTCAAGTAAACGCTCGGAGATGCTGAGATCTTCAGAAAGGAAGGCATTTCTTAGCACTGTGACCAGGAGCCCTGAGCACCTTCTCCTGCTAGCCCCGCTGAGCTAGTCCTGGAAACCAACCTAAGCTCAGCTAAGAGGGCCGCGTGGGTCAGAAGGGTTGGGCTGGGGCAGCGGGCAAGGTGGTCACAAGGCATTTATCATTTAAACACAGGCCACCTACTCGTAGAAAGATCAAATGTTTAAGATACCACTAGATGTTTAGAAAATATTTTACATCACTGAGTATGGTGAAAAGCAATTTACATTATGGAAGCAATCACTGAATCACTGCAATTAGCCAAATCATTACCTATTCAGCTAATTATCTTTTAATTATATAATTTAAAACACTAAACATTGTATTATTCCAGCCCATGCCAAATTCTTATTTCATAATTTGTCAGTGGGAAGTATAATTTATGATACAGTATAATGTAATTTCCTACAGAAATTAAGTCTCATTTTATTCTTAATGATAGGATAAATCTTCCCATAACTGCCTTGACCTATATAGAACCAAGAAAAGAACCTGGCCCTTCAGGAGGATGTAAGGTAAGATGAAAGCAGCCAGGTCTTTTGCAGACTTGTCCAAAAAGCGCTAGCTTTCCATACGAAAACCACCACATTGTCTACACAGCATAGGTTCCCAACCACCTGGGCCTGAGATGTCTCAAGGGCTCATAAAACAGAGGCACAAACAAGCCGACACAAGCAACCGGAGGCCCAGAGACCACCCCGAAGGAACTCTGATTCCACTGGTCTGGTCCCTCAGGTTTTGAGTCTCTCTGCAGAGCCACTAAGAAATCATTTTGGTACCAGCTGCCTCGAGTTCTGACGCGTACGTTGTTCTGTGTTGGAGCCAGCACATAGGGGCAGTTCAGCGGGGCACCTGGGAGCACTGGAGGGATGACTATGAGGAGGTCCTGGCACCATGGCGCAGCAGGCTTGGGAGCTTGAGAAGCGGAAAGTGTAAGAGCGCCGGGCAGGAGACCACAGGCCAAGATGCCGGCTCATCGCTCTCCTCCACCAGAATGTGCCACTGTTGTTTGTCAGAAACTGGCAAAGCGTCAAGAACCTGCTACGAGGAACACACATGGGCTCTGAAGCCTCCAGAGTTACAGACTCCAGCGCAAGGCCAGGCCATTTATTTTTGTTGTTGTCGTTCTTTTGTTTTTATTGTTTGTTTTGTTTTTTGCCTTTTGACAGAACCGCATTACTTATTTTTTCTCCTTGTCATGTTCTTGATTTTATTTTTTACGTTTTTTAAATTTTTATTTATTTATTTATTTATTTATTTTTTCTTGTTTCAGAACATTTGTTTATTCACTCATTTTTTATGGCCTGCTCAGCCTGCCCTGACGGCAGGGCTGGCACAGCATGTGGTGCCGGGGATCGAACCGCGGTCCCTGAAGCTGCCCAAGCTTTCCCAAGCAGGCGCTTTAGAGCACTAAGCCATCCCGCCGGGCCCACATTTTTATTACTTTTAATAAGAAATAACATTGGCACAGTTTCAAAGCATGTTAGTAGGATAGCCACAATGATTGATACAACGCATATTGTTGTCTTCATAGTAGCTGTTCAGAGTACAAAATGCAGACATGACAACTTTTCTAAACACTACTGCTACAAATATTTCCTCTTATTGAACTAAGAGAAAGTAGTTGTATGCATAGACCAATATTCCATAATAGTAGTGGGTTATCAGCAGAACTGGCAATGTTGGGAACTGTTGTTGACTTGAGTCTTTTACAGCTCAGCATACTTATCTGGCTTTATTTTTTATACCTCGTGGTTAAAATTTTCTGCTGGATGATTAAGGCCAAGTTAAAGCAAGACCTGTGTAACAAAACATGTAACTTGAATCTGACAAAGTCAGTCAAATCCCTTCAGGATTTACATTGGAACCAAGGTTTGTAAAACTGTTGTCAGTGACAGCCGTTTGGATGAGTCACAGCCATTGCTTGACCAGTTTGCTCTCTGTGAAAGCCTGAGAGAATGTTTTCTCTCTAGGTCACTCTCCTTGGGCACACTATACATCATCGATCCCTTTTCTTTGTGGCCCCATAATCTCCTTGAACAGAAAATTTCATCCACTGAGTTATAGGATGTTACAGTACAGGTTCTCCTGTGTCCCGAGTCCTCACTGACCTTGAAGAGCTAGGAAGGCCACTTTTGGTTGGAATCCAAAGAATTTGGTTGATGAGGCTTTCTCGAATCCCTACTCAGTCTACACAGAGAAGAATATTTAAAATAACTGCATCAGTGGCTTTGTTTTGTAGAGCAAAACCCACGACCCATGGCAACTCTGCTCGACTTTTATTTTGATCCAAAGAAAATATTTAAGGATTTAATACACTCACAGAAGGGAAAAACAAACAAGGCATAGCCTTCCTCTTATCTCGGGTAGTTAGAAGACTACAGGTCTAGGTAGTTAAAAGCAGTGAACCTAGTTTTTGCCGTGATTGTGCTGCTCTGTGCTCCTGTGGGAGGCCTACCTCCTCCACATCGCCATCAACACCTGAGGGGTGTGGCCAGTGTGTCCTCGTCATGAAGACCAAGGCGCCATCCTTAGGATTGGCATGCGTGCATCCCTCATGGCTTACTATGTCGAGTGTCTGCTCACGTGCTTCATCATTAATTATTCACTTTCTGTATGAGTTCATTTGGGGGACAGTAAAATGTTCATGTATGTCACTCACTTTTGAATTAGGTTGCTTTTTTTTTTTTTTTTGGTTTGTATTATTGAGTTTTGAGAATGCCTCACATATATTTTGAATATAAGTTCTTCATTAGGCATAGGATTTACACATACTGTATAAATATTTATAAATATTTATAATCCTTAGCCTGGGGATTATCTTTTTATTTTATTAATGGCATTTTTTTTTAGTAGCATCTTTCAAAGAACAACAGTTTTTAATTTTGATTAAGTCTCATTGATCTTTTTTCTCTTTGCTTAAGAGCAGGGTCACAGCCTGCCTGGCAAGTGTAAGGTCATGAGTTCAAACCCTGATCCTGCAAAAAAAAAAAAAAAAAGAAAGAAAGAAAACAGCAGGGTCACATGCTGCTGTCCCGGCTGGCCTTGTTCATCTATGTCACTGTCCCGGGTAGCTGGTCACACAGGTGGACCCCACTACCCTCAGCCCCATTCACTTCCTGTTTTCTGGATGATGGTTTTGTTAGCATATCTGGATTTGCATTTCCTTTGTAGTGAGTCATGAGATCACATATTCGTTCCCTGCCTTCGTCCTCCTTAAAGGGTGCATCGCCAGTCGTGTATCCGGTAGCCCCTAGGCGGCCTCTGAAAGCTCCTGTGCTTTCAGGGAAGAAAGTTGAAGCCCCTTGCTGAGTGCTTGCCCTCCTTCAAAGCTATTCTTTGGCTTAGAGCCGGCCTTCTGGACAAACCCTCAAGGAACTTATGCAAGGACAAAACCCTCCATAGCCCCTCTTCCAGGTTGAGGACAGCAAGCTTTGCTAACATAGTCTGATTATAATCCTGTGTTTTCTCCCCAGAAGGTGTTCCCATTTGGGGGTTTGAAGTCATGCCAAGCATAAAGAAGGATGGCTTCCGACTGCGCTTGCTCAGGAACATGCTCCTCTACACACAAGGACAATTCTTTCCCCAGTGAATGTCAGGAAGGTCCTGCCATGAAAGCCCCTGTGTTCCAAGAGAAGTGTTCCCCTGGGAACTACCCTACTTCTTCACTTTTGTTCCTCCAGGCTCAAGAACGGCTCCCAGTCACTATTTTACTAACACCGGTTGCAAAATAACTAATCTCCTCTTTCTTCTCCATGAAGCTCAGCCTCTCGCCCTGGCTTGGTCATTTGACCTCAAAAGGAGCCTTCAGTCATGAGCCTAAAAATGTCTTTTCCCTCTTATCTCCTGGAGTGTCTCTTGACTTTGTCTTTCGAACGGATGAACCCGCTGCGTTTAGTTACGAGTCCTTCACGTTGCTTTGAGAGCTTTGCCTTCTTCTAACAAAGATGTTTCATGCTATAAATTGTCCCTATAAGTGTGTTTTGTTTTAAAAGCATCTCACACCAGCTGTGGCGGTGCCTGCCTGTAATCTCTATAAGTATGAGGCTGTTGCAGGAGCATTGCCAGGAGTTCAAGGCCGACCTGGTCTCTATAGTGAGTCCAAGAACTACATGAGAATACACTGTCTTAAAAAGTATGCACAAGAAATAAATGCATTCTACACATTTTGATATGCTTTGTTTTCATGCTATGGATATGATCCCTGACAGTACAGCCTTCTTGAACTGTTTTCGCTTTCAATCAGTTTAATATATTTTCTCAGGTCCTTTCATGTTTCTTCAACCTACATACCATTTAGGAGGGAATTGCTGCCAGCCAAATACTCACAGATGTTTTGCAGATCTGTCTGGTATTAATTATTAATTCTACTGTCATCAGAGCACATATTCATGTGGTCTGAATACTTTATTAAATTATTAAAGTATATTTATTGCATTGTTGAGGTCTGTCTTGATAAATGTTCTGTGCACAACTTGAAAAAAAAGTGTGCTTTTGTTGGATGCAGTGATATATAAACCTGCAGCAGTTTTGTCTATTTGTTAATAGGTTTTCAGATCTGCTCAACAGTGATAAACAGTGGATACTAAGCCACTAAGATTTCTGTACCATCTCAATTATAAAAGTAACTTCCTTTTCATAATTTTTTAAACTTTATTTATTTACTTGTATTATGGCCAACTCAGCTTGCCCTGGGGGTGGGGCTGGCGCAGCATGTGTTGCTGAGGATCGAACCACAGTCCCTGCAGTTGCCTAAGCTTGCCTAAGCAGGTACTTTAGACTGCTGAGCTATTTCTCTGGCCCCTCATTTTAATATTTTATAATCAAATGCTTATTTTGTGAACTTTTCATGCTGGAAAAGTACAAAGAACTATTTTTAATTTCTAAATAGCAGGCTAAAGCAGTAGGTCAGGATTAGAAAGCTAGATCACTAGCCCATATGGAAGAAGGGAGTGCCAGAGTATTTATTTCCTTTAATCTGGGGATATATTCTTTTTTTCTGGGAATATATTCTTAATTTTATATTGTTATGATGGTTGTGGATGTGAGATTTTCCAGGAATTTTTGTCTGTGTATTAGAAAATAAAGCTTACAGTAATAGCGAGCTTTGGGGGCAACTTAAATGCCCTGCACCATGTGAAATTCCTTCACTATGTTCTAACATAGTTATATAATTATGCACTGTGCACCTTTAATGGTATTGCAAGCAATTTCCTAAGAAGTCCCATGGTCATTGCACTGTGCTACTTTAGGACATAGCAGACAATCTGTCCTCCTACAGATGAGGAACCCAAGTACAAAGAAATAGCAGTCACACAGAGCTCCATCAGTCTAACTCCAGAACAGCAGGGATTCTTACCAACCATTCTGTTCACATACAATGCCGGGGGTCCCCACATTCACACCGGGAGAGTTCACAGGTCTAAGCCATCCAGTGAACAACTTCTAAAAAGCAAGGCAGCTAGCATAAACTCAACACCTGTCCAGGCTCTGACCAGGACAGAGCACAGTGGTTCTAAGCCAGGGTTTCCAGACTCCAGACCAAGGGGCTTAGCAGAATCTCAGGCAATGGGACTCTGCCATATGTAGCTTGAAAACCATCACCCCAGGGGATCTTTGTGTCTTCTGCTCCCTGTGAGAAGCCCTGGTCATATGTAGTCTGTCCTTACTGCAAGGGATTCACCCTAAGAACCCTTGTGGAGGCCTGAAGCTGTGGACAGTATGAAGCCAGGAATGACCTACGACCTCCCTATCCACACATATCTGGGGTAGCATTCGGTGTATAGACTAGGCACAGCAGAAGACTAGCACACACACACACACGCATGCACATGTGTGCACACACTATTTCATTGCAACTTTTCACCTCTCACTTAAAAGAAGTGATATATAACTTCCCTCCGGCAGAGCCACACGGCAAGGAGCACTCAGAACTATGCACCTTAGAGCCGTCACTAAGTAAAACGAAGATCAGTTGGACACAAACACTATGATATCGCCGAGTGCATCTGATAACTATGAGGACCGAGTGACCAAGGGCAGCAGAAGACACTGGCTAGGCGCAGACAAAGGTATGACAAAGCAAGCCGTGCAACATTTCATCACGCCTCGTAACGGCACAAAAGCTCCAACTTCTAATGAATGGATTGCATTTTGGATTTTGCATTTACCATTTTTGGGCCCCGGTTGACCATGGGTAGCTAGAACAGCAAGCTAGGAAGCCAAGGACAAGGAGTCTCTCACGGTTCTTATGCTTTGGTTTGTTTCTTTGCTCGCTTGCCTTAAACAAGGTCTCCAGGCTGACCTCAAATTCAGTGCTCCTGCCTCAGCCTTCCAAGTGCTGGCATTCCAGGTGTGTGCCACCACCCGGGCTTATGTATTATTCTTGACATGGTCCTTTGAGCAGAACCAGTCAAGTGCCACATGCTCTGCTTGACTTGGATTAAACTTGGGTTTTTTCCTGTCAGCATGGAGGAAACACCCCACCTTGGGGTCTGAGCACCCCAAATGCCTTGTTACTTCAGCCTGCCCTCCACAACAATCCCACTAGGTCAGCTTAGCAGGGAAGCTCTTCATCCTTGATGCTCTCTCTCATGAACTTGCAATACTCTGGCCCCTGGCCTACTCCTCGCCATAAACCCCAACTTGTCCCTGCTGGGGTTGCAGTCGGGCCAGTCTTTCTCCCTCTGCAGGACTCCACTGCAATGAACGTCCCACCTATTTTTGTGCACCCCACTCCCTGCCCAGTAAAGTCTGCCTTACGTTTTTAACAAGCGTTATGAATATTTTTTTTCTTTAACATACACTTTTTTTAATCTCAAACTTGGCTGCAGATTGCAATTACCTAGACAGCTTTTTGGAAACACTGATCCCCGGGTCCCACCCCCAGAAATTCTCATTTAATTGGTGTGGAAAATGGCTTGAGCAGAAGGAGTAATAAAAATTCCCCAAGGGATTCCAGAGAACAATAAAGCTGAAAGCCACCGACCTGCATGCTATGCGCCACGCAAGTAATTTAAACTCCTCTTTCCTCTCTTGGAAGCCACTGTGCGATATGCACTCCTGTGAAATGAGGAAGTCGCTCCTTGAGGTTTTCTCTTTCTGCAAACAGGTCCTAAGTCCCACTCCTGCCAGCCTGGGATTGCTAACCCTGAGAATGCAATCCTTTTGTGGTTTTATTTTCTTAGAGTCCTGGTGGTACTTGTTGAAGTTTTTCTTGTGTTAGTTTAGTGTAGCTGATGTATTTCCAGTGTTTATTATTGTTGTTGTTTGTTTGTTTGTTTTGCTTCCCTTGAAGAGGCTCTGTTTTACCTAAGACATTGATTGCAATGGAAAACGCAATACAGGATCTTGTCTTCTCCCGCAGGGTCCCTACTCCCGGGGGTGGGGGTGACACGGGACATTTAGATACATGCACTAACCAGGTTCCACCTGCCTGCCTGCCCTTCCACCCAGCCTGCAGGTACATGTGGCTCCTAGGTCACTTAGGGGCCCTCTTCCCCTGCCCTGCTGACGGGTCCTGCTTGATCCCTTTATGGGCTACTTGTGCTCCACCTGTTATCCAAAATGCTCGGTCTCTTGATGCTCTCAATTGGACCTGCACCTTTCTGACCCATATGATCTCCTTCTATCCTTCTAACCACTAATGCCGTTGCCCTAACATTTCAGAAACTTATCTCTAACAGCTGGGATGTACGTGGACAACCGAAGTGTTCTCACTCTGATGCTTCGTCTCTTCCATCCCCCAACCTGGTTCTCTGCTAATTTCCCCAGTTTAGCTATTCGGAAGGTCATGTGCCTAGGTCCTGTGCCAGAGATCTGTGAGTTCTTCTCAAAGTGCAGCCACCTGGTGTCACTAAATCTAATCAGTCACTCCATCATTCCTCTCTTACCTCATGTAGCTCTCAGATCTGTTTCTTCTCTCATCCTCTACCACCCAAGAGCATGACCCAGGCACTAACTGCTTGATCAGATTCTACCAACGACCTGAGTCAGCTCCCTCACCCCTCGTCTCTTGCTTTGACCCCCAACAGTGCCCAAAGGGTTCACCTAGTTTGAAAATGGGTGGTTTTGCCCCAACAACTACAATGCTTCCGCAGTTCTCCTTTGTTTCTTTGAACAAGGCCAAATCACCAGGACAGCCATAAGAATCCTTCTCTGAACCTGACCTCCACCTGGATCCTTTGCTGCTCACCACCAAGAGCTCATGGGGCGGAAGCAGACGTGGCTGGGCAGAAGTGGACATCACTGCCCGGAACCTCGGGCTTCATCGTGGAGCTGAGTCCTTCAGAGCTCTCAGGGTGGGCCTCGTCTTTTGCAGGTTACTGAGCTCTGCTCTTCCAGGGCTTTTGCGCCATTCTGGACCTGCTCCTCTTGGAGAAAGGACCACTGTACTGGAATTATACCTGATGGAGGTCCTGGTCCCAGCAGTTTTTGTTTCCAGTGCTGTGTGTTGTACAGTAATGAAGAAATGGTAGAGGCCGGCCAGAGAGCTCGGTGGATTAAAGCACCTGTTTAGGCAGATGCAGGGACCGGGGTTCAATCCCCAGTGTGCGGTGCTATCCTCACCTCCAGAGTGTGCTGTGACAGTGATTGTGACAGGGCCTGGTGGTGCTCACTTCCAATCCCCGCATTTGGGAGGCTAAAAACAGGAGAATCACTACAAGATCCCATAGACCCTGTACTAAATACAAAAAAAAAAAAGAAAAGAAAAGAAAGAAAGAAAGAAAGAAAGAAAGAAAGAAAGAAAGAAAGAAAGAAAGAAAGAAAGAAAGAGAGAAGAAAGAAATGGCAGTGACTGATGGAAGGTCCCAGCCCTAGCATGACTTGCTAAAATCATCATGGTGGTCACCTAATATGGCCAATGCCCTTAAAACAAAGCCCATCTTCCCTAGGACCACTGCCCCTCTTCTTCTCCAACTTAGCCCAGGACATAACTTACTTCCACTCTTCCTGCTGCCTTGGGGAAGACCCCCAATCAGCTCTTCAGGTATATCTAGACACCCCCCCCAACACTACCCCTGGCAAAAGGCCATACAAGTCTCAGCCTCCCTTTCTCTAGTTATTGAGAGGGAGAATTAAAATTAAAAATTTATTATAGGGAAAGCATCCGGCTGTGGCAGAGAGGGCAGTGTTCCAGTCAAGGCTAGTTATTTAGTTACTATCTTAGTTACTTTTCTCTCGTTGCTGGGACAAATACCAGGCATGCGAGCTTAGGGGAGGAAAGGTTTGCTTATCTCACAGTTGCTGGAGGGTTCATAATTTAAAGTAACCTGAATTACATAGCAAAACCTCAAGACTACACCGCCGTGTCCAGGATGAGTGGTTCCATATCTCCAAGAGACCACCGCCTGGGGGAGAGGGAACTCTAACAGCATGTGCTGTCAGTTTAACAGTTTGCACCTCTCTTGGCCACGCCCCCTCAAGCCCCACCCTGGTCGTTTGGCCCCGCCCCTCGAGCCTCGTGTTTGACAGCCCTGTGATATACATGAGGCTTCGGGGAACAGCTAGATACAAACTATAACAAAGTCTCATATACATCCCTCTCTGAAGAAGGTATTTTAGTGCCTCTCTAAGAGTTGCCAAAGTCCGGACAGTTTCAGCATTGCTGAAAAGTCCAAGTCCCAAGTTTCCTCCAAGACCCAAAACAAACTTTCAACTATGAGCATAAAAATGGAAAATTAGCACTTGGGAGGCTGAGGCAGGAGGATCGCTGCAAGTTCGAGACCAGCCTGGGCTACAAAACTGAGCTCAAGGTCAGCCTGAACTGCATAGCAAGATCCTGTCTCAAAAAGACAAAACAAGAAAAAAAAAAAAAAAAAGGAAATTAAATACATTCAATATTCAAAGGCACAAGATAAACATTGTCATTCCAAAAGGTATACACAGAAGGATACAAACCACTGGGGCCAAAACTAGTCCACAATCCAGCAGAGCAAACATTAAGTCCTACAGTCCCATGTGAAACATCCAAAGCAATCGGTGGCAAATTGTGAGCTACATGTGGCTCCACCTTTAGGGCATTTCTCTCTTAGGCCGGCTTTGCTCCCTCCTTGCGGTTTTCCTTAGATGGTCCATGTTCCTGGCTTTTCCCAACTTCTGGGTTTTCCATGGAGTAGGCTTCTCACTCACAGCTTTACACAGAGCCCTTTCAGGGGCACACTGACTGGCTTCCCATGCCTTCTCCTGAAATCGAGGAGGAAGCCTTCTTAACCTCAGAATTCCTACATTCTGCACGTGCCTAAAACCAATGCCACCTGGATGGTGCCAAGGTCTGCTGCCAGCTGGATCAGTAGCCAGGCTTCCTTCTCTCTTAGCTGTAGGGATCGAGTGCCTGGATTTCTGAGCACTCTGGCCCTGATCCTGAGAAGCAAATTCTCTATGCTGGTACCATTCTTTAACCTAGTGAGGTCGTTACGCCCATTCTGGAACCTGGTCTAACTGCTGCCTCCATTCTGGAACACAGGGTTCTTTCTCTTCAAAGCAAAGTCCCTCACCCTTGCAATTCTGAGGCTGCAAAGGGTGAGAACCTGCCACCTCCTGTGATGTTCTCAGGACATCTATTCTATTTTCCTGCTCCTCCTGGGCCCTGGAGATCTCAACTCCATCTTTGCAGTCCCACAGCCTCCCTGGAGCTCTTTCTGGCCAAACTCACAATATTTTAAACCATCCTGCTGGGCTCTTTGCTCTTCATTCTCAACATATATTTGACTAAGAGTCCCCAACAATAATCATGCAACTGCCCTAATATTCAACTGCTTTGAAATTTCCTTTGAAAAATTAATTAGTCCTCCATGTTTAATCTCAGTTTCAGGCAAAGTCTCTGGGCATGGGCAAAATTCAGACAGACTTTGAGCCAAGCCAAACACAAATGATCTGGAGTCCAACAGCCAGTGCAGTCCTTCTTCCCAGCAGAAACCTCCCCAGCTTGCTGAGGAGACCCAGGTCGGGTCTCTATCAGTCTTCTGGTCTGAGCTCTGACCAGAACCTCCCCTACAGAAGTGCCAAAACTTTCCAGCACTTTGCTCATAGGCGACATCTCCAAACCTTTCCTGTTTCTTCCCATAAGCCATTCCCAAAAGCTTGTAATCCACATGGTCAGGTTTAGCCACAGCAACGACCCCACTCTCCTGGTACCAAATTCTCTCTTTGCTGGGACAAATACCAGACATGCAAGCTTATGGGAGGAGGAGGTTTCATAATTTAAAGCAGCTTGAATTATACAGCAAAACCTCAAGGCTACATCACTGTGTCCAGGATGATTGACTCTATGCCTCTGAGAAACTACTGCCTAGGGGAGGGCGAGGACTCTGAGAGTGCCTGCTGTCAGCATAACCATTTGTGCCACCGTTGGCCCCACCCCTCAAGCCCCACCCTGGTCCTTTGGCCCCGCCCCTCGAGCCTTGCGCTTGACAGCCCTATGATTTACATGAGGCTTTGGGGGGATAACTAAATACAAACCATAACAGGAGGGAAGCCAGATCACCGCCCTTCGCTGTCCACCAAATGTGAACCTCCATGAAGACAGGGGTTTTCTTCCTTGTTGTTGCTATTTTGATCACTGCTCTATTTTTCTAGGTCCTGGAGCAATGCCTGACACTCAATATATATTTGCTGAATGAAGAAGAAAAGGTTTTTATTGGCCACAGCAATATCCCAGTGAGAGGCGTGCTAAGCAGAATATTCTCTGCTCCCTAGCCAGACAGGCAGAGCCTCGTTGTGGGAATGCGGGACAGGTGACATCAGCAGATGTCACCAAGCTCATCCGCCCATGGGCAGTGCAGCTTCAGGGTGCCAACGTGCCAGGAGAAGGAACGCAGGCTTGGAAGGACGCGGCCAGGCCCACAGGCAGCAGCCCGGCCCCATCTTGGTGAGAGCAGCACGGCTGGTGGCCAACTTTCCATAGAGCCCCCCAACTAGCTTGCCTCCCGGCTCATTCTTAAATATGTCAAACAAAATGTCCTCAGATCCTACAGCCATTGCTCTTGTTTAAGATCAAAAGAAGAACTGAAAGCTTTGAGATCGCTTCCCTATCCACATTGTGATGTGCTCTTATAGTTTGTAGACTGCCAACTTCTTATTATAATCTCTCCCTAGGCAAAACAAAAACAGTGAGGTGAGCTCTTTCACGACTCTACTAAAAGGATGGCCTCCACCCGTGAGCCTCACCCTCCTGCCCTCACCTAATGCTGTCTGTCTCGTGCAGGCCCCACCTGCTCACACCACCACGTTTGGGGCCACAGGATGCATTTGAGGAGAACACACTTGGCGCCTCATAGCTCTGGTGATCACTCGAGGCCTACAGGGAACCGCCAGCCCCTACAACGGATGCTGCACGCAGCTTGGCCTAATAGACAAGGACAAGGGGGCTGCAGATGAGAGACTTTAACTCATTGCTCCGAGCTTCTTCTTCCAGTTGGAAGAAAATAACCATAGGATTTTAAATAAATGCACAATAAGTCATCGCAGTTTATGGCCAAAAAAAAAAAAAAAAATGAGAGTGAAAACATCGGTTGAAATGTGCAGATAGATCCCCTGAGAACGACAGAAGTGGGATCAGGAAAGCAATAAACCAGGAACGCTGGAGAAGCAGGCAGTGCCGGCGTGGGTGAGGCTCAGGCGACGGTGCCTGCAGGGGAAGGTGGGTGCTCCTGTTGGCTGTGGCTGGCCCCCAAATGTCCACATGCTACAATTTTGATTCCCAAGGTTGGGGTAATGGAAAGGGGTGTGAGTCTTTAAGAGGGTAGTGCAGCTGCAGGGTGCCAACCTAAGAGGAGGTTCTTAGGGCATTAGGGATACCCTAGCAGAAGAAGCTGCAGAACCCAACTCGCAGTCTGGCTTCTGGTGTGAGAAGGTGAGACGCACCCCACACGTACCACCACCATGTGATGCCATCGCCTAGGAGGTCTTTACTGGATCCACAATGATGCTGGGGCCATGCCCTAACTCTTCACAACTGTGAACCAAATGTACCTCTTTTCTTTTATAAAGTTAGCCTGACTCCAGCACTTCGTTATAGTAGTAGAAACAGAATGATACAGTGGAATCCACTCTAAAGAAAGTATTTAGGTAGAACACAGATAACCAATGGCCAAAGGCCTTTCAAAACCTAGAGATCTGCCGAGGATGGCCGAGCACACCTGTAATCCCAGCCCTCAGAGGTTGAGGCAGCAGGATTGCCGAGAACATGAAGCCAACCGGTACTACACAGAGAGCTCAAGGCCCGTTTGAACTACATAGGGAGACCCGGTCTCAAGAAACAAAAACAAAACAAAACCAAATCACAAAATCAAAACCTAGAGAATTTCTAAGCAAGAGAAATGCAAGATTTTCCTGTGGCCACAGAACTCCAGACGAACAAATGATAGCTGAGCGGACAATGCCGTTTCCCTTACATCTACTCCTAGCACTTCTCTGCATCTTCCGCTAAAAATAACATCTTTAAAAGGGTAGACGTGACATCGTATATGAAAACATCTTTGCACCTGGCCACTGCTCAACTGAGAGTTCATGTTGCGTTCCCTTCCTGGCTTCTCCGGGTTTGGCCATACAGCCTTCATTTGAATGGCAAACGTGCTCTTGGAGTCAAAACACAGCCTAGAGTGGTGGCCCCAGTAGCAGCCTGCCGGCCTGCTGGTCCAGCCCCCAGCTTCCTCGAGTCTCTCTACAACACCACGTAAGCATTTACGAGTCCTCCCCTCTTCTTCCTCGGTGACAGCTTCCTCCTCAGACTGCTCCTCTGCTGGTCTGTCAGTGGCCCCCAGGACCCCTCTCCCTTTTGAAGCTCAGTCTACCCTGTGAAGTGTGCGGCAGCCCTGGGCTCCTTGGTGGTCTCCTCTTTCTTGGATTACCTTTTCCTCTTTTCCTCTTCTCTTGTCTCTCCTTGGAATATGAATGCTGCCTGGAGCTTTACGCTCAGTCATTTCACCCTCGCGACTTCCTTTAAGCCTGCAATTTCCAACACTGCCTAGACAAAGTTCTACTCCTGTGCTACCATGAAGAGCGCCTGCCTCAGGCCTAGGAACTCAACCGCCAAGTGGACAGCTTGCCTGGCATGCCCCAAAGACAACTGCAATTGACCACATGCTCAAGTTCCCACCTGCCCTGTGCTCTCAGGGCCCTTTAAAGATGCCTGAGCCTAGCACGGTCACAGGGCACTGCTGGAGTTCCGACATTCATTCCCGCTATTCTTGCGTTGAAGATAGGGATGATTTCGGATTGAACCCGGCATACAACAGAAACAACTGTGAGTGGGAAGCACAGTGTTGTGACGCTGCTGGGTCGGACCCAGCGGAGCGCAGTCCCTGGGGTGCTTCCCTTTCCATAGCCCCGCGGTGGTCGGGGTTATGCTTTGGTTACCAGATTGTTTTGTTTTTCCCTTTCTGATTGCTGCTGCATGATCCGCTTGGCGCTGCCTTCCGGTTGCTACGCTCGACGTGCTCTGTGGGTCTCCCTTATGGCAAAGCGATCAGATGTTTTAGATGAGTTTCTGTGATGGCTGACACTACTGCAGCCACTAACTTCACCTGCACCCCTACAACCTTGTGCCCTGCAGAGGGTAACCTTGGCCCCTACAGCACAGAAGAGAAAAACCTCCCAGAAGGTCTCAGGAGCTTCCTCTCCTTGCTGATGAAAATGTATCACCCCGCATCCGTACCTTGTTCTCCACTGTAATACAACAAAGGGATGATTCCTCTAAAGCTAATCCTCACAGACTGAAGGAACCTCTCCTCCCTTCTCAGAATTCTTGTTTCTTTTCAGAATTCTTTAATAGCATTTTATCTTTTCCTTCTTTCATCTATTTATTATTTATTCATTTTTATTTTACATTTTTGTTAGTGTTCTGGAGTGCAAGACATTCACATTGAATGTACCTCTGGCCCTTTTGATTCTTTGAAACTGAACCTTGCTAAGCTGGGCTGAGCTCACACTTGCAACCCCCTACCTAAGTCTCCCAGAGTGCTAGCATTACAGATGGGTGTCACCATGCCTGAAAACAGGGTTACCTATTCTCTCATTCTATTGAAGTCACCAGAATTTCATAAAAGTTCTTATACATCTTCAAATTTTACATTGAAAAGTCATTTTTCTCTTGGCCAGATGAAAGCTGTAGTGGCTATACTAATATTAGGCAAACTGAATTTTAAGACAAGAGGCAAAAAAAATAGATATTGTATAACATTGAAAAGTCAGTCCACAACAGAAAGGACAATAAATACTTATATGTACCAGAAGCTCTGCAGATGTGAAGCACAAACTGCAAACTTTCAAGAAAGAAATAGATAATCCCGTAATAGAGATGAATGCCCTGCATGCTATAATCAGTAGATAAATCCACCCAAGACTGGTAAAGACATAGGTTCCAAAACACCAATGACTGACTGAGTCCACAAACTCTGTCTGCTGTTTCACATAACACCAGCAGAGCAACATTCTTTTTCAAGTGTCCATAGAACATTCCTGAAGATAGGCTATGTTTCAAAGCATTAATCAAGTCACTAGATTTAAAAGGGCTGGAATCATAAGAAGCTATGTCTTCTTGACCACAATAAAATGAAGGTGAAAATCAAAACCAGAAGGAAATTTGGGAAATTCTCACATATGTGGGACTTATGCAACGTACGTCTAAAGAACCAGTGACTCAAAGGAGAAACCACAAGGAAAATTAGAAAAACTTGGGGCTAAATGAAAGTGCAAATACAACATACCAAAGCCCGTGGGGTACAGTGAAAGTGGTGATCAGAGGGAAACTTCTAACTGCCAATAGCTGCATTTCAAAAGAAGGAATATTTACAGTAAACAACCTAAACTTCCACTGACCCTAAAGCTGGTAGGAGAACCAAGTAATAAAGATCAAAGCTAAAATAAACAAGAGAATAGAAAAATAATACAGAAAATCAATTAGATAGTTTTTTGAAGATAGTGAAAGAGTTAATAAACATTTACTATACCGAGTAGTAAAAAGAGAAAGAATTTGAATTACTAGAATCAAGAGAGGACTTGCCACTGTTGCCTGCTTGCTGGCGGTGGACCGTTTCCCCTCTGCGACACCCCAGTGCCATAACACCCCAGCTTGGAGCCAACAGACTATGGACTGAAACCTGTACAAACTCTCTAGTTAGAAAGTGCTGGGAGGATGGCAGACGGTGAACAGCAGACAAGCAGCCTCGCTGAGATTTGGGGTCCAGACAGTACGATGTAGCAATGTGAGGGAGAAAAGAAGGAATGAAGTGGGTCCTCCGGGTCCTGCGAGGAGCTGAGGGAGACTTGAAACCCAGGGGAAGCAAAGAGGGAAATCCTGATGTAGAAGACGGGGGTGGCAAGCTCTCTCGGAGCCCGGACTCTCTACGTGGGAGGAGCGGTCCAAGCTGCACACACACATGGAGTATGGCCTCTTGGAGAGGCCCCAGCTGAGCGCAGAATTGGCAACAGCTTCCCGCTGACGCCATCTCGTGGCTCCCGGGACCAGGGGGCAGCAGAACTGAGTTGAGGTTGGCAGCGTGTCAAGGAGCCCAGGTAAAGTCAGCGTGGAGCCTTGCTCAAACAGGCAAAAGGCATACAGAATGCTGCAGGCTAAGCAAATCGGGTTCTAGACTCACAGCCCGAAACCAGCCAGAACTTCCCCAGAACTACAGGTGGCGGCCTGCTGGTAGTACACACTGCCACACGGTGACTCTACAGCTGGCTTCTTGGCCTTAATCAATATGGACCAGGGAGCTACCAACGAGAGGAGAGACATGTCCTAAAGGAGACATCTTTTTCTTCTTTTCTTTTCCTTTTTTTAATTGTTTCTTCCTGTTTTTATGAGTTTACAGGTTCCTAAGGCACACCAAACACGCTCCTGAGGCCTCTCTTTGCAAAGTTTAAAGACACACAAGGCTGGGGATATAGCTCAATGGCTCAAGTACCTGCCAGGCAAGTGCAAGACCCTGAACTTGACCCCTGGTACCACAAATAAATAAACTAATCAATTAATTAATTAAAAATAAAACAAAGGTTACAAGACGCAATGCTGCCTGGCAGCTACTAGCCCACAGCTTCCAGACAGGCTGTTTTTCTCAGGACTCACAGGGAGTCTGACTGCTTCAGGCGGCGAGGACGCCGCATCCTGCCCTCCACTGCACCCTGCCCTCCGCCGCATACTGCCCTCTCACGCACCATCGACTTCCAGTTTTAGCTCCTAACACCGCAATGCTAAGATGACAGGGCTCTGCATGGTTCCAGCCTCTACCGGGCTAGTCTCAGCCCACACTACCTCCATGACCTGGTAACGCTTGTACTTTGTGTGCCTGAGTAACTGGCAGCACACGGACAACCCTGAAGCTCACTGCCAGTTGGAACGGTTGCCCGGGCCCCTCTGACCACGACCGTGGCAGCCTCTGGTGCCTGAGTGCAGTGAAAGCAGTCACAAGGCCCCGACTCCCTCCAAGGCCTTCTTCAGGAGAGCGGCCAGGGACTCAGTGAAGACTCTGTACTTTGGCTCCCTTCTGCGTGTGACACACGACACACTTCTAAATCCTGAGATGCTCGCGAGGCACCTAGACAGCATATGGCTTCTTGCTAATGACCCTAAGCTCAGCCACTTTCTCCAGACTTGGTTAATTGTTTCCTCACCGAGAAATCCTTCCCACCCCATTTCACTGTTACACAGGATTGCATCAAATCTGCCTTCAATAAATTAATATCACCAGATCTCTCCTTCAGTGCCACCACAGTTGCCGCTTAATATTTATTGTGTAAGTTCTGTAGAAGCTACGCTTTATCATTCCCTCCACCTGTTCCCCTCTACTATCTTCCACAGACTGGAACATATTCAGTGCCCAGTGAAGTTTCCAGATGAATGCATAACTGATTCAGTGGGTGTTTTTAAAATCTTGAGTAGTCTAAGAGTCATTGGGCCAGCCAGATAGCTCAGCAGACTAAAGCATCTGCTTAGGCAGAGCACGGCAGCTGGGATTCCATCCCTGGCATGCCATGCCGGCGCCCCCCCGGGGGGAGGGCACACTGAGACAGTGACTGAGACTGGGTGTGGTGGCGCGAGCCTCAATCCCAGCACTTGGAAAGCTGAAAACAGGAGAATCACTATGAATCTGATCTATGTAGTGAGACCTTGTAGACCGTGTACTAAATACATTAAACAAACAAACAAACAAAAAGTCATTGATAGCCATAGCCATACTATGATAGTAGGAAAAGACTTGGTGAGATAAAAGTAAAACTATATATAAACTACAGTAACAAACTATTTGACTCTGGACCTGGAGGCTTTCAGAAATGTTATGTTAAAGTCCAACTAAACAAAACTGTGTTTGAACGAGGGTTGCCAAATGGTTACCTTACCATGTATGATGTGTGGTGAAATGCTAAAACTGTCCTAAATATCATTGTTGGTGGCACACCAGATGCCATCCCAGTGCTTGCCGTGCCTTGGGGACATCGCTGGCACCACGGTCAGCACAGCACAATTCAGTGGTCACAGACAACGCAGGCTTTCAGGGTCAGCCAGGAATGCTGGGCCAGCATTTGGTTCCCCAGGCTGCAGGCAGGCAGAAGTAGCAGCACAGCCTGGGGTGTGCAAGCGATGCCATGCTGACCCCCACCCAGAGGAAACGGCCCCATGCCACGCAAGGCACAAGCGCTTGATGCCGCCCGTGTTGAGGACAGCAATAACGAGCTGGAAAGTGTCACACGTTTTTAGTCTGAAACTTGGGACTTAACGCTGCTTCCATCATGAACCAGTTGCCTGACCTTGCAAATCCATTTGACCCCCTTAGGCCACCATAGACTATTAAACTAGGTAAGTAATTAACATACTGCCACTACCTCCTCTCTTCCTAAGGACACGGAACCATGAAACCTTGCGTGATCTACTTTGTTTAGAAAAATATACTTTTTCAGCAATCATGGTTTTATTTTGTTTTGTTGAAAACATGCTGATAAATCTCTAAGGAGGACTAGGAGTATTAGGTGAACAAATCGGGCGAGGTGGGCAAACGCCTGGGAGATGCCAAAGTGAGGCTGTTTTCGTGGCACAGAGACCTAGGACTGCGACCATGAGCAGAAACAATATCCAGCAAGAGTATGCTTTTGTCCACATCTTTTGAAATGGAAAATAGCTTGCATACCCCACTCTTATTGTTGTAATTATTTAAAGACCTCAGGCTGAATATCAGAGCACAAGATGATCCCTGAAGTTCCTAGAAAAAAAATGTGATAAAATGAGTGTTGGGTGACTGGCTTCTGTCATCCAATCAGGGTAATTGGGGACAGAGGGGTTACCCCGTGTGCGCCCAAAATTATACAATTCAAGGGCAAATGTATCCATGAGGCAATGTTGAAAAAATTAATTTTGTGAACATTTGCTATCAGTTAAGTGGTAGCCTGGTTCGCTGATTATTCCACAATCCTGGAAAGGACAGCCATGTTCTCTTCTGTGCAGGAGAGAAGGTCGAGGTCGTCACTCGATGCTGCAGTGTTTGCAAACAAAACCAAGTTGACCAAAACACCTAAGTGTCCATTTGCAAAGCGAATTGTTCATGAGCAAAAGCATTGGTAAACTGAGGTACCACTGTACAGTGTTTAAATTCATTGTCAATATGCATCCTTAGTGGGGCAACTATTACTTGGAGATGCTTCTTCAAATTCTGAATATTACAACTGTATGTGACCCAGAGCCCAGGTTTTATCCAATAAAATCTCACTCTGGACTACTTAATGTCTCTTGCTGGGTTTGGGGGCATTTTGTGTGTGTCTGTGTGTGTGTGTGTGTGTGTGTGTGTGTGTGTGTGTGTGTGTGTGGCATTATTTGAGCGTCATGACAATGAATTCCTAGCAGGTATTCCTAGCAGGTGCTACAGGACTATGACCCACAGGTGACTGTCAGCTGAGGCCATTCTTGGGCGTGACTGCTGGATCTCCAAGGCGCATTTCGAGAGTTGGCCTGTAGATGCTCCAGGACAGCTGTTGGCCTTGTGGTACTGTGTTCATTTGCTTCTCAGGCTTTTGTACATAATCTGGGTGATTAGACTTAAATAAAACATGGCTTACAGGGGCCAGCAACATAACTCAGTGGACTAAAGCATCTGCTTAGACAAGCTTAGGCAAGCACAGCAACCACGCTTCAATCCACAGCACCGCATGCCATGTCAGCCCAACCGTTGGGGCCAACAGAGCCAGTAAACAAGTCCGGGCCTGGTGGTGCACACCTGTAGTCCCAGTGCTAGGGAGGCTGAACAGGATGGTCACCACGAGTCCCAGCTGCATAGTGAGACCCTGTAACGTTTTATTTTTTAAAGGCTCATAACTTATCATCTGATTCAACAAGATTATGTGTTGCATCCTTAGTTATGCCAATGGCTAGAAAGAAAAATGCCACCAAACATGCTGGCACATTCCTATAACTCCAGCACTCCCAAGGCTGAGGCAGGAGAATCACTACAGGTTCAAGGCCAGGCTGAGCTACACAGTGGGGCCAGGACTCAAAAATCCAAAACAAACAGAACCCAACAGTGCCTAACTATCAAGCTTCTATGTCTCAGGTCAAGCAAAATGATGCTAAATTTACCGAAAAATAATTTTTTAAGAGCTTAACTTAGGTTTTCAATGGTTTTGCTGGAAAAATAATGTTTTGAGTCATCCTTTAAAAGAATTTGATTACAGTCATCATTATGTATTCCTATTAATCTCTAGAATTTGTTGTCTCTCCAGACATCTGCTTCATTAAAACTTCTACTTTGAGCACCTGTTTTGCTTTGTTTTTAGACATTGTCTTACTATGTAGCCCAGGTTGCCCCTGGACTCATGATCCCCCTGCCTCAGCCTCCTGAGTTCTGGGATCAGAGCTTGTACCACCACACCGAGCTTTTCAACAACGGCTTTTTGAGGTCCTGGGCTTGATCCCCAACACTACAAAATCAAAACAAAACACTTGTCACAATTTTTTAAACAGTGTGACTGTCCATTACAACTTTCTATGTTTTATTTAGAGCACAACACATGTGTTGCATCCTTAGATAGGCCAATGACTAAAAAGAAAAATACCCCCAAGCCTGCTGGCACATTCTGTGTGCCTTTCCTAGTAAGACAGCCATTATTTTAACTTTGCCATTTTAACATAGGAGAAACCAGCAGGCCACAGGATTCTGTACGTCGGCACCTGAGGTAAGACTGCTTCTCCGTTCCCCGCATACCAACCTAGAGTGTACTTGACCCTGAACAAGGTCTCCACATGGGAAAGGGGCCCAAATGAGCATCTTATAAAAGGTCAATTTTATAAAAGGACACAATGCTGGTTCTCAGATCAGGGAACCAAAATGTTAAACTCTCACCTTCAAATTAAAATGACTTAATTCCTCATTAGGATCAAAAGCAAAGATGAAGGTTCATCTGCCTTTTCTTTCTGGACCAGGAAGAGGTATTAATCAAACTAGTATAAAATGCTGGCGCAGGTCAAAAATCCAGGAAGGAGCTCACATTTCAAAGGCCCCTGTTTGGAGACCCTATGTGGGACACAAGTTACAGATGGTGCAGAGCAAAGCAAAATGTGTCTCCTTGCTTCCCACATGTGACAAAGGAGGTGTCCTTGTACCAGAGAGGAATGGACAGGGAAACACAAGAAAAAAAAGGAAATAACAGTGATCTTTACTATTCTGAGGTGTTTGGTAATTAGTCACCTATTCAATGCTATGATGAAATACCTGAGACAGGCTACATGGAAGCAAAAAGAGGTTTACTTGGAAGTGCAAGGTCTTGCACCTTCGCCAGCCCTGTTCTGGGCAGCACCACATGGGGAATGGGAGAGCGGAGATGGCAGTGGCAGAAGTACATGGTCGGATCTGCAGCAGGAAGCAGAGCAGGTACCCGGGCCTCGCAGCCCCTTTGGAGGACCCAGGCCCTAGCTGAGGACTTAACCACTTCCTACGAGGTCCCACCTCTTAATGGCTCCAGCCCCCTTGCCAATGTCACCACCAGGAACTGTGGATCACAGCAAACCTGCAGGAGACACTCAAACCACACTGAAACTACAGCAGGCAGCACAGCAGCCAAAGCAGCCATGAAGGCGGGACAGACGATAGGTGGGGTTCAGAGGACGGGTTTACACCTAGGGGTGCGTTGAGACAGAAATGTAGACTGGGCCTTGTTCCCATAATCCCAGCGCCTAGGAGGCTGAAAACAGAACAAGAGATCAGTACGAGTCTGAGCTGCATAGTGAGACCTTGTACCAAATACATGAGAGAGAGAGACAGAGAGACAGAGATAGAGACAGAGACAGAGAGAGACAGAGAAAGAAAGAAAGAAAGAAAGAAAGAAAGAAAGAAAGAAAGAAGATGGATCTATGTAGCAGATGTGAAAAAAAGAATGTGCAGGTATTTAAATGGGTGGCCATGAGGGGGTAGTATGGCTAAAACTGCTGTTTTACTAATTTTCTATTCTTTCAATAACAAATTACCTTAAACTTCATGGGGGTTTTGTTGTTGTTGTTTGTATTTAGTACAAGGTCTACAGGGTCTCACTACGTAGATCAGACTAGATGCACCTGTGTTCAGCCTGCCAAATCCTGGGATTACAGGCACGCGGCACCATGCCCAGTCTCAGTTGCCTGCTCTGTGTGCCTGGGGGGCGGGGCTGGCACAGCATGCTGGGGATCGAACCCCACTCACTGCCCTCTGCCTAAGCAGGCACTTTGTCTGCTGAGCTATCTAGCTGGCCCTAAATTTTGTGGTTTGAAATAACAAAAATGTAGTATGTTACAATTGTGTGTGTAAGCAGTTCACCATGGATCTCCCTGGGTTAAAATGAAGGCACTGGCTTGGCCCTGTCCCTTTCCAGAGACCAGGGAATCTGGGCCTTTGCCACCTCCGGTTTCTCACGGCCGCCATATTCCTTGGCTCGTGGTGCCGCTTCTTTCCCAGAAGCCGGTCAGGTCCTGCTCCTAGGTAATCTCCCCGAGCTGCCTTCTGTACTCACGGCTCCCTTCTGACCACGGATGGGATAGTCTCTGCTGTTAGCGAATCATATGATCAGACTGGATCCACCTGGACAACGCAGAGTCCCAGCCTTGGTCGCATCATCACAAGCCTTTGCTCCTAGGAATGTCGAGAATTAGGAGTATTGAGCTTCGGGGAAGCAGTTATTCTGTTCACCATCGGCTGCTACAATTCCATTGCAATCTTCTTCTTTCAAAGTAGAATCTTTGTGCTCCTTACTAAAAGCTGAGAACACTGCTACCCAGGATAAAACCCATGTTTCCTTGCCTTCCTTTGATGGCGCTAAGGTGGCCATGTTTCATCCGAGGGTGTACCTGGCAGGGAGATGTGTGGCCTGTAGAGTCTGCCTGGAAGGCCAGTTCATTTACTTTCCTTCTGGCCCAAATCCACAGCCGAGGAACAAGATGATGCGGCGCGTTATCGGTGTTACAGAAGGTGCGCGACACGGGCAAGAGCGCTGGCAGAGAAGACACCGTTGGTTCTTGGTCAGAGAACCATGTCAGCCATGTGGGGGGGGGCGGGGGGGCGGG
>PVJA010020204.1:19880-37400 GCA_004027025.1 Myocastor coypus | reverse complement strand
CGGCTGGATCTTCCTTCAGGATATCAAGAAACCAGTCCACGATGACTGGAAAAACGGGCTGAATGCGATGGAGTGCGCGCTGCATTTGGAGCAGAGCGTGAACCAGTCCCTCCTGGAGCTGCACAAGCTGGCCGCTGATAAGAACGACCCCCATCTGTGTGACTTCATCGAGACGCACTACCTGGACGAGCAGGTAAAGTCCATCAAAGAGCTGGGTGACCACGTGACCAACCTGCGCAAGATGGGAGCCACTGAGTCCGGCATGGCAGAGTACCTCTTTGGCAAGCATACCCTGGGGGACAGTGACAATGAGAGCTAATGTCACCAAGACAGCATATGCATGTTGGGGCTACCTTAACCTTTTCTATAAACTGTACCAGAACATCTACTTAAGTTCTTTAATTCCTTCAAATAAAGAAATTTGGTACCTGCAAAAAACAAACAAACAAACAAACAAACAAATAAGTAAATAAATAAATAAAATTCTAAAAAAAAAAAAATTACCAGGACTGATCTAGAAAAGTATTCTAAATGTATAGGTCCCTATATTTATAAATAGATGAATAATGTGATTATTAGTTGCTTTTTCTTATATGTTAGTTCTTTGTTTACTTATACACCTGGCAGTCTTCTGATGAAAACATACTTTTTTGTTTTTTATTTTACGAAAAATAAAGCAAAATGTCATAACAACAATAAGAAAATAATATGAAGTAATATTCTGTGTATCATTATCTAAGTAGTTATTCAGATACAAGGTATTGTACTAAGAGGACAAGAAAATTTCTCTGTTATAAGGAAGCAACAAACATGAGCTAGGCTTTGTTTTAACTATTTTTGAAATATTACTTCATTCAAGCCCCTTAACTGTATGAGGTAGGTACTGTTATCATCCCAGGTTTATGATTGGGAGACTAAAGTGCCAAAAGTGGGGTGCCTGCCCCAGGGCCAGTGCTCGTCAGCAATAGAGCTGAGACCATGCGATTCCACAGGCCATGGTTTTACCACTGTCATCCTGACTCCAATGATACATTTCCTGAGGCTTTTCTCTTTTTTTGTTCATTATTTTTATAGTAGAAATTTGATAATAAAAGAAAATCTTTAAAACAACAAAATAAAAACCTAAAAATCAAAGTAGAAGATGGATCGTAAGTAGGGAGAAGTGAAAATAGTTCCTCAAAGTATCTATTTTGTTGCTTGAAAATATACTTTTCAAGGAAGAAAACTTTTCTAATACCTATGGATATATAAAACATTCTTTTACAACATTTGATTGCATATTATTACAAAAAATTAATAGAATTAAATGCACTCATTTTGTAAGTAAATATCCTTTATATGCATATACTGAAAAGCAATTGTATAAATAAATGTATATAAACTAATATATATCCATTTATATACTATTATTTCATTTATTAGTTACTAATATGACTTCTTGATTTTGATGGTGATATTATTAGTATTACTATGGAGTAAGATAAATAAAATGTTAATGCTTTTATTTCACATGACATTTTATTTTTTCTTGTAAGTATGGCAATTGGATGATATGTACATTCCCACATGTCCACTTATTATTTAAAAAGCAGTTTTAATAAAAATGCATGTATGTGTCAGAAATCAGACAGAAAGAGATAATTTAAACTATGAAATTGAATCGATGGGAAGCTAATATTAATAACACAGTGTTTAAAATGTATTAGGAGAACTGAAAGGATGACCAGCGGCCCATGAGGTAGCCTGGCTCTCTGCACAGGTGAAGAATACCTTCTTGTTAGAGGGGCAAAAATAGGGGCTGTGTAACCAGGGAATAGATGTAAAGGCTGCTGATAAGAGATGACACTTCAGGCATCATTGCTGGAAGTCAGAATCACAGAGGAGATGAAGCCATGGCTAAAGAAGTCCATTGAGGGAGAGATGGATAGGAGAAATATGGTGGATTGGCCTCTGTGCTATCCTCATATACTCTGCTAATGAGTTCCATCAACCAAACTCAGTCACAAGCTGACTGGTAAATGGTAAATGTAGAGTTTAGGCACTTAATGAACAATGTACGGTAGGAGGGAAAAATGGCTCTTATTGTATACAGGCCAATAAATAACAATCTAGTCAAACAGTAGACATAATGCTATTTTTGTAGTATAATATCATATTCTCAGACTTGGAGAAGGTTAAAGGATACTAGACTAAAACAGTAAAACTTTCATTATTTGCAGGATAATCAGGAAAAGTTTAAAAATACTGTGTAAAATATGTATTTTGTGAAGGATTAATATCCAGCATGTGAAAGAGGATTAAAAATATAATACCAAGTAAGTAATTTAATTAAACAGACAAGTGATATGAATAAATACTTTCAAAAGAAGCAATACAGATTCCAAACACATGCAATATAGAAAAAAATGCTCAATGCATTTAACTATCAGAGAAGTGAAAGTCAAAGTTGCAATGACATCTCAGCCCACTTCAGTTAGAATGACACTGTGAAATATAAATCAACAAACACAGACATGAAACATATAAACTCTGGTCAAGATAGAGAGAGACAGGAAATCTGATACTGTTGGTAGGAATGTAAATTAGTACAACTATTATGGAGAACAATGTGGCAATTCCTTAAAAACTAAAAAGTAGATCTGCCATATGATCCACCTATCACACTTTTGGATGGATGGAGACATATATATATATGTCTCCATCGTTGTCTCTGTCTCTGTCTCTGTCTCTCTATGTTCATCCCCATCCCCGTCTCCATCTCTGTCTCTGTCTCTATCTCTATATGTGGCTTGGCAACAAGAATAAGGTCCCATAATTTTTTAGTGAAATGGGTTAGGTTAAATGAAGTAAGCCAGACAAGTATTGTACGTTCTTCTTGATATGTGCAGCTTTTTAAAAAAACAAAAAGATCTAAATGTTAAATAATGATTAACAGAGATTGAGAACAGAGGATAGAGCAGATAAAGAAGCTTTTGGATTTCCTGCATATATTGAAATAATATACTGAACACGATTAATCTGTGTAATTGATAAATGTTATTTAAAATTTAAGGAATATGCAGTGTATCAAGAACACACTCAATAAAAGGAGATGTTAAGCTTTAGTCAAACTTAATAAATCAAGAGTATAAAAATTTTTCTCAAGATAAAGAATGTTTTGCAATATCGATTATGTGAAATACAATTTACACTTAATTTTGAATTTAAACAAATATGATATTGGTACAAAGATTTTTGATATTGCTCCATTAGTCCTGGCCTACAGGATAATGTGGGAAAACAAAACAAAGCATAATTATGTGAAAGTACAAAGTAAAATTATCATGACTGTAAATAACATTACATAAAAAGAAAATTCTGAAAATATTACAAATATAAATACATTTTATCATGAGAGCAAAAGACAAGGAGAGATTATTAGCAAAACTTCTAGGTAATATTAAAATTAACACAAATACAGCTGGGGAGATATATTCATGGCACAAGTGCCTCCCTGGCAAGTGCAAGGTCATGAGTTCAAAACCCAGTCCCGCCAAAAATAAAGAAAATTAACACAGAAATTATTCCACTTAGAACAGTAACAAAACATAAATAATATTTTAGAGAAATCATGAAAATGACTAGAAACTTCATAAAATAGTATGGATCAAACAGTCTTTTCTAGGGCAGGGTGATAAAGGTACTGTAGTTTGAGAAGATAGGCAAGCTAAAGTTGAGATGATTTTCAATCATTGATATTCAATAAATATCAACAGAATGTAATAAAAGCAGTTACACATTTTTACACAGGAGCTTAGAAATCTAAGCATATACAAAATTGCAAGTTAAGTCTAAGATGTTCGATATTCAGAAAGACAGTTATGTTAAGCTCCATTATCTATGTTTTAGAGTAATAGTATCACTAAACTTTTCTTCTTGAGAGTTAAGAATATAAGTTTACAGACCATAAATTGGAGAAAAAGAAGGGCTACAAGGATTGCCAATATTTTGGCCCTAGCCCTTCAAGATCAGTGAGGACTCAGGACACAAGGGAACCTGTGCTATAACATTCTGTAATGTACTGGTTTCCTAAATTTTCTGTTCAAGGAGATTATGGGACTACAGAGAAAAGGGATTGAAGATATACAGTCTACCTAAGGAGAGTAACCTAGAGAGAAAATTTCTCTCGGGGTTTCACAGAGAGCAAATTGACTAAGCAGTGGCCGTTACTCATCCAGATCACTGACACTGACAACAGTTCTACAAAGCACTGTACATGGTTTCAAAGTAAATCTTGAAGGAATTTGACTGACCTTGATTGGTACAAAAGTTCCATGCTTTGTTACACAGGTCTTGCTTTAACTTTCCCTTAACCACCCAGCAGAAAAGTTTAACCAGGAGGCATAAAACGTAAAGCTAGATTACTATGCTGAGCTATAAAAGGCTTAAATCAGCAGCTTCCATCATTGCCAGTTTTGCCAATAACCCACTGGGATTATGGAACACTGGATTATGTATACAACTACTTTCTCTTAGTTCAATGAGAAGAAAATTTTTGTACCAATACTGATTAGAAAAATTATCACATCTACACCCTGTGCTCTGCATCACTACTAGGACAATATGAATTCTATCAAATACTGGAAATGTACTACTAATGTGTTTTGAAACTGTCACATTGTTATTATTAAATGCAATAAAAATAAAGTTGAGATAATTCTTAAGTGATTTAAAAGCAAATTTTCAGCGAAAATATATATTACATATTGTTATTAATACAGTAAGACTCTTTGGTTTAGCAGTTAGTCTTGGACCATAACATGCTTGTCATAGTAGTATCCATACAATGGTCAGTACCTATGATACAGAACCAACAAATGGTAAGCTTAAATTATGGGAAGATGTTATTGTGGAAATTGGCAGTGTCAGCTAATACTATAATGTATTTGTAAATATTAGTAGACCAACAGATGAAAAACAAGACTTTGAGGAAAATAAACTGTGAAGGCACTAGAAAAAGGAGAGTAAATAGAATAATGTAATTAATTTTTAAGCAACAGAAATGCAAAGTACCTATTTTTAATAATTATATATTTGCATATTGTATATATGTATATTAAATTACACAGTACACCATAAACATTTAAAATCATAAATAAGAATGGACAACAATTTAGAGGGAAAATAATTCTTAGTAGAAAAACTGAATTAAACTCAGTCCATACCCTGAGAAAAATCTGACATGAATATTGCTTTTGTGAACCAAGAGTAATCAGCTATGAAAACAAAAATGATCTGAGACTTAGAATACATTTTTGGAAATTTAAATTTCAATGAACTGACTAAATTATAAATGAGTACAATTTATTCCTGAATTGCAAATCTGGAAAATTTCTTTTAGTAATTGAGACAAAAATTAAGGAAAAGTATGAGACATATTGTAGAGATTTGGGTAAATTTATAAGGAAGAGGGACTAATCAACCAAAAACAATCCCTAAACTAATGGAATGACCTAAAATTTCAGATTTAAGGGATCCATTCAATGTCTAGAAAGATGAATAAAGTGAAACTTCATCGAACATATTTCTACATTGAGTTTAAAATAGGAGATGACAGTAATGAACCTGACAATCCAAAAAGTTAGAAAAAGTCTGTTTTTAAGAAATTCTATTTTATAAAGAAGTGCTGAATAAGTGTTTAAGAATATAGGAATATAGATCTGTTTAACTTGCTTCACACATTATGCAATATATATATATATATATATATATATATATATATGAAAATACACTACTCTATTAATATGTACAATATCTAATGTCTTATGTAAAAGTTAAAATTTATTTAAATGAAAAAAGACATCCAAATTTCATAGATGCAAAGATTGTTTAGTGAGAAAAGAGAGTTGTAAGAGATAATATTGTCATCAAAAGTATAAGCTGTTCAAAGAAAGTACATAATTCTGTGTAAGTCTCTATGGAAGATGTTTATAAACAAGAATTCTGGGCTGGTAAGATAATTCAGCAGGCTAAAGCACCTGCTTATTCAAGCACAGGCAAAGCGTGGGTACCATATTTTGATCCCTGGCACCAGAGTCCATGCCATCCCCTCCCCCAGGTTGCACTTAGCCAGCCACAGAGTCCAGGTATGCTGGTGCAAGCCTGTAATCCCATTGCTGAGGAGGCCGAAAGCAGGAAGATCGCTACGAGTCCGAGCTGTATAGTGAAACCCTGTAACAATCAAATACATAAAAATCGTAATTCTATACAAAGTTATATCATTAATAAGTCATCAATGTTAAATAGGTATATATCCAAATACTGAAGTGAAATCTAATGTATTGAGACATTGCCTTAGAAGTCATTTCAACAAAATAGAAAATATGGCAGTATGCAGTATAACAATCATTGGTATTAGACTACGACAAATACTTTTCAAAGTGTAAGAATTAAGGGGCCAGGGAGATGGCTCTGTGGCACACGTGCCTGCCTGGAAAGTACAAGGTTATGTTTGAACCCTGGTCCCGCAAAAATAAATAAATAAATAAATAAATAAATAAATAAATAAATGTATGTTTAAGAATTACAAAGTTCTTAATATCTCTGCAGTACCTTTTTAAAATAAATCATCTATCTATCTGTTTATTCAGTACAGGGTCTCACCACGTAGCTTGGCCTTATAGTGACCTTCCTGTCTTAGCTTCCCCAGTGCTGGGATTACAGGCGTGCACCATCATTCCTGGGTTTGGTGACCTTCACAGTGCACTGCATGTTCTGGGGACAGCATGGCATGCAGTACCTGGGATCAAACCTGGGTTCTTGCTCTTGCCAGGCCTGTGCTTAGACTGCTGAGCTATCTCCCCAGACTCTGCAGTATTTTTTCATTTGCAAAAAAATACTCTGAATAAAGGCCTATTCTGTCCTCCTACGTGATTCTTTGATAAGATTTATTTGGGGGTCGGCGAGATGGTTCAGAGGTCTAAAGCACCTGCTTAGGAAAGCTTAGGCAACCACAGGGAGCGAGGTTCTATCCCCGCACCACATGCTATGCTAGTTCGACCCCCAGGACAGGCTGAGCCATCCATAAAAAATTTAGAAATTATATATGACTTATTTGGATAAGTGAATGGAAGAAAGATGTTTGTGGCTTTCCTGTTTTAACATATGTGGAAAACCTTTAAAGTGTCCCATTGTACACATATTAACAAAATTAAGAAAAATTAAAATGAAAGAAAAGAAAGATTTTATGGGCTGGCCAGACAGCTCAACAGAGTAAAGCACCTGCTTATGCAGTTGCAGGGACCCAGGTTTGATCCCCTGTGTGCATTGGCAGCCTCATCCAAAGGGCACACTGAGACTGCAACTCAGATTTGGTGTGGTGGCACATGCCTGTAATCCTAGCACTGGGGAGGCTGAAAACAGGAGAATGACTATGAGTGTGATCTATGTAGTGAGACCCTGTGGGCCCTAACTAAAATACATAAGAAAGTAACATTTTATTACAATTTTCTTTTTAATATTATGATTAAAAGGATCAAACCTCAGTCCCTACACCTGCATAAGCAGGCACTTTACTCTGCTGAGCTCTCTGGCCAATCCATGAAATGTTTCTTTACTTTCTGTTTTCAATATTGTAGTTATTTTCCAGAAGTGAAATTTGAAACAGCATATGTTGAACTGCATTAAGTATTATAAACCAATCACAAGAAAAACTAAGAATAATGTGAACATAGATGGGAGGTAATGTAAATGCAATACAGCACTCTTTTTTCACAGAGGAAAACAGTAGAAAGTGTATATATTTTATATTAAAGAGAATTAATGTTATAACTAAACTAAAAAACTTAACAGTGGGTAATTGTAAATAGTGTGTGTGTGTGTGTGTGTGTGTGTGTGTATGTGTGTGTACATGCACATGCACACTTGAGATGGGAAAGAAGAGACTTTTGTACTCCTTTAATTTTTTTTTTTTTTTTTTGGTGGTACTGTCGATTGAACCTAGGACCTTATTCTTGCCAAGCAGGCGCTTATGCCACTGAGCCATCTCCCCAGCCCTGTACTCATTTACTTTTAATGTTTTATTTTTTTCTTAACAAGTATATGTAACAAGTACAAAGTAAAACAGCTCATTAAGGTTTGAACTTAATAATAACATGTTAGCAAGCTAATTTACTTGAAAACATGTGATACTAGTTCAATGATGAACAAATGCATTATTACATATTAGAACATAGGAGTGATACGGAGTTCAAAATATCTGTAGGATATGAAAATGTAATTAAATATAGATTACAGAAATGTTTAGAAAGGATATGTACAGAGTTATTTCTTGTGAAATCTATGTGAATATATTTTTAGTTTCCAGAAAGATTTGCTTTTTGGAATTTTTTTCCTCCTGTGCAGTAACATGATGAAAAGAAAAGATGAGTATTTAAAAATAATTTTGGGGGCATGGCAGGATGGCTCAGTGGTCTAAAGCGTCTGCAGGCAGCTGCAGGGACCCAGGTTCGATCCCCAGCACCACATGCTGTGCCAGCCCTGCCCTCAGGGCAGGCTGAGCCAGCCATAAAAATAAACAAACAAACAAACAAAAGTTCTGAAACAAGAAAAAAATTTTTAAAAAATAAAAATAATTTTGACATCGAGAGATGCTGTTTGATGATGTTGATGATGACCTTTTTTCTTTTTTTTTGTAGCCATACTGAGGTATAATTTGTGTCTTAGTTACTTTTCTGTCATTGCTGAGACAAAAATACCCAACACCTAAAGTTAAAAGGGAAAAAGTTGATTTATCTCACAGTTTGTAGAGGTTTCAGTCTATTGCCAGCAGGCTTCAAGACACGGCAGTGGTGTGGTAGAAGGCATCATGGAAAAACAAGTTTATTTGAAACTATCTCATTGCTATTTCGTTCTCATTAATATTAATAATAGAAAAACAATTTATGGTAGGGAGAAAGTAGTAAAGGAAGCAGAGGGTAAGACAAGCCTCTTTCTTTTCCTTATATTGTATCCAAGGTACAGGACAAGGGCCATGCCAAACCAATCAGTGAACTGATTTATTAATCAACCAACCTTAATGATAGCACCCTTAATCCTAGCATTCAGTGTACTATGAATCAGTCACACACTCTAGATTCAACCACATTTGAAAAAGCCCCACCTGTAACCACTCAAGGCTTTGGGGGAACATCTAGACACAATCCATAACAGCTGACAAGTACAAATTTTCTGTATATAAACACAATATTACATGATAGAATGTAAAATATTATTAGTTTTTTAACTAAAATAAATGTTAAAATAGAAAACATGCACAATACATTGGTGTGAAAATTACTAAAGTGTTCTTTCATTATTAAAGAATAATTATAAAGCAATAGCAACTAACTTCAGTATTCTAACTTACACTTTTATGCATATAATTTTATAATGTCTTATTGTGCTCTGTTTTTATGTGTTTGCCTTTCTCTGTAGAGATACGTAATTAGCATCTCACAAGGCAAAGAGCAATAAAACAAAGCCCAGGGACAGCAGTGGTTTGGGAATCCTAGAAAGCTGAGATTCAAGGAGAAAGGTAACAGCTTACCCTGAAGGCTTTCCATTAGCAGTCTCCTCCCTTGTTTGAAACCTTTGTAATTAATGTTTGTGTGAACCTCGCCTTGGGCAAATGGAGGTCAGAGATTGTAACATTTCTTTACTAAAGTGATTCTGCACCTGAGTGCATTCCTTGACCCCAAAATAAAGTGAGATACTTCTGAGGGTTGGGGCTCACTTTGAGAGAGACAAATCTTGGTGAGTCCTCTGAGCTAAATTCATCGGGTTTCTCGTCATTCCTTTCGGCACTGACACTAGAACATCACAACATTTCTCTCTGTGTCTCTCTGTCTCTGTATCTCTGTCTCTTTTTTCTCAGTCTTTAGTAGGGATTGAATCTGGTGCTATCGCTATCCAACTGAGGTAATTTATTTATTTATTTATTTATTTATTTATTTATTTATTGTCTTTTTGAGACAGGGTCTCGCTATGCAGTTGACGCTGGCCTTGAGCTCACTTTTGTAGCCCAGGCTGGTCTCAAACTTGCACCGATCCTCCTGCCTCAGCCTCCCGAAAACTGAGCTAATTTAAAATTTATTTTGTTTGTTTTTAAATTTTGTGATAGGTTTGGTGAGATAGCTCAGAGGAGTAAGCACCTGCTTATGTAAGTGCAGGAACTCGGGTTCAGTCCCTGGCAATGCATGCAGCACCAGCCCCACCCCTGAGTGCACCAAGCGAGACCAAGACTGGCTGGGCATGGTGGCTCATGCCTATAATCCCTGCACTTCGGAGGCTGAAAACAGGAGTATGAGTCCAAGCCGCAAAGTGAGCTCCTGTACCGAATATATGGAAGGGTCTACAGAGTGTTCAGAGTTTCACTACTAGATCAGACTCATAGTAATCCACCTGTTTACAGCCTCCAAGAACTGGGAGGACAGGTGCACATCCCCATGTCCAGTCTCAATTGCTGTCTCAGTGCACCCCCAGCCCCTGCGCCTGCTTGCAGGCACTTTGATCTGCTGAGCTATTTGGTTGGCCCTCCAAGCAAGTTTAAAATAAATAAATAAATAAATAAATAAATAAATAAAATTTTATGATAGTATCTCATCAAGTGACCCAGGCTGAGTTCAAACATGATCTTGCTACCTCAGCTTCTCATAGTGCTAGGGTTAGAGATGTCCACCACTATACCCAGCCCACTCTCTTTTTTTTTTGTTGAAATATTTCCTGTGAAATTTTCATAGGTGTTATATTACTTTCCTATAGCTATTTTGGGTTTGAAATTTACAAAATATGTGTGTGACTTGAAAGCATGTGAAAAAAATTCAACCTCGGTAGAGCACATGTTTCTTAAAAAATTAATATTTTATATAATTGAGTATTACTCAGCTGTAAAAAAAGACGAACTGAAAATCTTCATAGATAAGTGGATGCAACTAGAGGCTCTATTCATAAGTGCAATAAATCGGGACCACATGTGTAAATATTGTATTGTCTCCCTAGTGTAAGAACCCAAAAGAAGAAATAAAATCTGAAAGGTATGTAATAGATACAGTGAAATGGAAAGAAATGGAATTCAATGATTAAACACAAAAAAGAGAGAAAGGAAAAAAGACAGGAGAAAAAGTAGGGGGGAAAGCAAACAAGTGTATATACAGGATGGCTGAGGTGATTGTATTAAGAATTTCCATCGGCTTTTTTTTTTAAATAGCAGTAAATGTGTAGAATTTTCACCTTAGCTAACTCTGTATGCTGATATCTGTGAACGAAGCAACTACACTGAGGGTGGCAATGTGTAATACAGGAACCATGCTTGAATACTTATCGTCTTGTTCTTATAAATGTGTACCATTTCTAATGTTATACCAATTGCTCTCTTTAAAATAATTTTGAAGGTAATAAAAGAAAAAAGGGCTAAGAACAAAAAATTAAGATTTCTTGAAAGCAAGTGTTAATATGCAATCATATGTACAGTCTTACATGACTGTATCTGTTAATCTGAGCAACAGATTTGATGATAAAAATAGATAATATATCAATCATTGTTAATCAGATACTCTTGTTTTAAAAATCTGTAACTTATGTGTTGTTGTATATTACTCTGTTTTCATCTTTCTTTCTGATATTTGTTCTTGCTTTTCTTCAAAATAAAATAATAATAAAAAATGAATGGTATTTAAAATCATCAGACTAGCACTGGAGAGATAGCTCAGTGACATAAGTGCCTGCCTGGCAAGTGCAAGTCCTGACTTCAATCCCCAGTTCAAAAAGAAAAAAAAATCAACAGACCAGTAGAATCACCAGACTATCAATATAATGATAGAAAAATCATTTGCAATTAGCTTTTTTTTTTACTTCCTATGGGGTACATATGTATGTATAACATTTCTGAAAGTCCATTTGTAACAAATATGTAATAGCATTAATGAGCTCATTTTTATGAGTCATATGAAATATAAAGCATTCCACCAAAAATGTGCACACATGATCATTATATTCTTATACTATATATAATAGCAAAACAAAGGTAATAGGCTTCTCCAGCTAGTCAGAGACAAATGGTTAAATACATTAAACATTTTACTTTCTCAAGAAAAGGAGATAAAGGAAATGAGTTAAGACTTAATAAAAAAATGTTTCATTTTCTGCTGCTTCAAATAAGTCACTAGGAGAGAATGAATCACTCAGAAGGCTTATTTCTTTAGAAGAGTAGCCAATGCTGAGCGCACCCTAAAGAAGTGGGAGAAGGGGGCACCTTCTGCCCTGCTCTCCACTTCTTTTTCTACTGCTTCTATTGTCCAAGTTAAAGAAGTTGATTGCAGAGTAGCCAGTTCCCTATCAATTTCGTGATCACTCTCGAAACCAATTTCTTCCCTTCATAGTGTGCCGTTTCATTTAAGTTTGAAAGAGGGGTGCATGACCTGATAATGTCTGACCACTAACCAAGAAAGTGAAAGGAAGGAACAGTCAAGGAAATAGGAAAAAGCACATGAACTTGGAGTTGCAACAAAATATAGATGAATAATCACCATATGACTCTTAAAATCAAGCTTTCTGAAAGTGAAAAATGATGTATAAATGCTCATGGAAAAATGCCAACTATTACAAAAGCAGGAAAAATTGCTATAGGCACCCTAGGAAGCCAAGATCACAAGATAGATAGATGAATACACAGACTGATGAATAGATCTATAATCTAAAAGATGTTTATTGTTAATAAGTGGCTTTCATGTAGGACAATGTTTAGCTTCAGTTTTTTTTCCTTAAACACGATTATTGCAATACTCAAGAGTTTTGCTATGATTTTGTCTTAATTTTATATTTAATTTAAATAAAACATTTTACACAGGACAATAAAAGTGAAGTTGTTACAGTGGGATTCAATCTTGCTGGATTTTAATAAACTACTTGTCAATACACATATACTACTTCAAGAAACTTCAAACTCTAGAGTAGAAATTCTTCATGGATGCAAAGAAATACAGAGTTTAAAAGACTACTGGAGGGCCGGTCAGATAGCTCAGCAGACTAAAGTGTGTGTGTGTTTAGGCAAGTGCAGGGACTGAAGTTTGATCCCTGGGGTGCCATGCTGCCCCCGCCCCTGGATGGTGACTGAGAGTGGGTGTGGTAGCACATGCCTGTAATCCCAGCACTTGGGAGGATGAAAACAGGAGAATCACTATGGTGTGACCTGTGTAATGAAACCCTATAGACCCTGTACTAAATATAGATTTTTTAAAAAAGACTACTGGATGTGATATATGTTCCTTTTCATTTTACCAGATAAAAATAACCTAATACTTTTTAGGGAAGTATTTTTTTGCATAAACCTCACCGAAATATCATTTACATTTGTTTGGCATTTTGATAGATAAAATAAGAATTTTTCACATTTATAGTTCCAGAAATCTTTAGGACTACATGCTTTTCGTAGTCCTTCTTTCTGTGAAGTACAAGAGAAACTACAAGAAATAAGCAACATAATTATGTTGCTTTGGCTCATTTTTCTGTCTTCTTACACAGTTTTCAAAGGTGATGACTACTGAATATTATAACTCTTTAAAACTATTAATTTTGTGACTCCCAAGTTTCGGTCTCAGGACATATGATGTTGATGTAGGTAAATTTAGAAATAGTATATTTCTGGTTTAGATTTTGAACTTTAATGTTAGTATTAACTTTAGTGATAGAAAAAATATATTTTGTCATATTTTAATTTTAAAGTTATCCATTCAGCATTCAGTATTTTTTTGTGCAGTACCAGGGATTGAGCGCAGGACCTTGTGCTTGCCAATCATGCTTTCAACTATTAAAGTACATATTTTTATTTCAGTAGCAATGGAAACTAAATTGATAATCATAAATTCAAAAAGTTTCAAAATTACCAGTAGTTAAATGTAGTGATATAATGATTTCAGAAGTGAATATTTGATGACTCCTCATAAGTACAGGAAGAAGTTAAAATTCAAATCACTACACAGAGGCCAAACAATTCCTCTGGAGTGTGATATGGCGCATTTTTAATATAAGGATAATTGGAAACCTGGAAAAACTGATTAACATCAAAATAAACTGATAACAAGTGAGATCACTTTCTTTTAAGAGTGAGCTATTAAAATAATTTTTTTTCTTTTGCGATGGGATATTGGGAATCAAACTCATGATCTTGCACTTGCTATGTAGGCACTGTTTAGCTGAGCTATATCCCTGGGCCTAAATTTTTTTTTGAATCATAAAGTAGACACAGAATTATGTAGCCTTGATATGTTCCTTCCTTACATACATAAATAAATGTAGTATTTACATAGAGAGGAAAGTGAGTCTAATATTGTATTTAGCATTAACAGGTATAAGCAATCTTCTGCTTACTCATACAAATTTCAAAATACAGTGAAATAGCCGGGCGTGGTGGCTCACGCCTGTAATCCCAGCACTTGGGAGGCTGAGGCAGGAGGATTGGTGCGAGTTCGAGACCAGCCTGGGCTACAAAAGTGAGCTCAAGGCCAACCTCAACTGCATAGCAAGACCCTGTCTCAAAAAGACAAAAAAAAAATACAGTGAAATACAGGTACATAGGTCAAAATAGCTCAAGAAATAGCTCCCCAAGCCATAATAAATGTATTCCTGAAATTAATGTTAGTAATGAAACCACCAGAAAGAGGCAAATGTTAGACTTAGGAGTAAATGATGACCTTCTTAAAAATTCTGCCCTGACAGCTTGGTGCACCTGAATGGAAAAAAAAGTTACAATTAAAAAAAGATTTCTTTTTCTCATTCTTTAAAGCCTAGGATATTGAAAATTATTTAATATCTATCTTAAATTATTGAAAATCTATCTTGATACTATTTCATAGTACATTAAGCTACAATATATTGCTTTTTACCTTACTTTTGAATATTTAGTTTATTTCTTTTTTTTGCTTTCAGTGACAAATTGTTACTGTCTTTAAGTATCCCATATTTCTGAATATTTCCTTAGAATACAGTCTAAGGAGCTTTCTGAGATACATCTTTCCCAGATCTAGATGATAGAAAAGTAATTTTTTACTGACCATTTAAGGTAGTAAGTTGAGATATAGTTACTATTTTTTAATACAACTCAATCATGCAAAAAAAGTTATCTGGTATTCAGTTGTGACTCCAGGTAACTTATTTAACTTGGAGAAACATAGTTTAATTTGTGATTTCTATTTGAAAATTCTTCAAAAATGTTTTATTGTGACACTAACAAAAAGTTAGTGCAAAAAGTTCTTTATATATATATATATACTGTGTATGTGTGGCACTGGGGATTGAACTCAGGAAGCTGTGCTTGTGAGGCAGGCACTTATTCCACTGAGCTATTTCCCTGGTCCAAAATATGTTTTTGAAAAGAGTTTTTATTGCTTTCTTCCAGGCTAAGTTATACTTGTCAGTCTGATGAAAAGCAGAAAAAAAATTGCCTGTTTCCTTGATACTGAGTACAAGCTATTCTAAAGTAAAAATATATTTGGGACCAAATTCATGTGCTGTGAACTGTTTGTCCTAAGAATAAAATTATATCTTTTACTTATATTTTGTCTATTTTTCTTAAATTTAGGATGCAAATATGACCTGGTTATTAGTGAATTGTGCAAGCCTTAAAATTAACCTGTCAATCCTAAAATCAGTTACCCTGTACACGTTTTTCATGAAAAACATGACTCTGATTAAAAGAAAGAAATCTATGCAACAAAAACACAGAGAGGGCTGGCGATATAGCTTAGGCAAGCACAGGGACTGGGGTTTGATCCTGGCCCCACTGGCCCCATCCCCAGGTACACTGAGCCAGGACTGGCTGGCACACATGTATAATCCTAGCACTGGGGAGGCTAAAAACAGGAGAATCAGTAAAAGCCCAAGCTGCACAGTGAGACTGTGCAACAAATACATTGATTAAAAAACACAACAACAGAAAACAAAGAGAAAATGTTCCAAAGTTCCCAATGAAATTCAATTCAGACACTTTTTTTTTTGGTAGTACCAGGGATTGAACTCAGGACCTTGTTCCACTGAGCTGTGTCCCCCACCTCAATTCAGACACTCTTATCCAGACCTGTTACATTTTACCTGACCACGTAGTAAATGTCTTAGGCTTGCCACCAAGTCCCTCTCCCTAGTTTTGCTACCTTCTTCATCAACCCTGGACTGCTAACTGTTCTCTGTATCACGAACTTCTTGTAGAGAGTCACAGGGTTCACTCACTGAGAACTGTTTATTAAGGCCTTTCCTGACTCCCCTGATCATTCTGTACAACTCTACCTACTTTATTTTTTGAATAATAACTAAGTTCACCTGTGCCTGGTGTTGTATTATGTTTAGGCTTTTAAATTATCTTCCTGCCAAATAAAATGTAAACTCAATTAGGGTAAAGACTTGTAGTCTTCACTACTGTGTTCTTATCACCTAAAGCATTTACTATATTCTAAGTTCACATATATTGAGGCAGTAGCAAAGAGTGTGAACTTTGAGGGGGACCAAAGTGATTTAGGAGAATCTTAATGTTTTCCATCTGAAGTCAGCTAATTCTCAGCTTGATTGTGGCACTAAAAAGTAACATAATTACTACACAGATAAATGTACAAAATCCAATGATAAAAATTTTAAATATTAACTGCACATATTTAAAACAATATTCTTTCATGAAACTCTGAGGTTAAAACCTATGTCGGATTTCATTATAATTGATGAGTTTTCTGTGTTGGAAAACATGCAGCAAGGTTATTTACTGAATTTTAACTTATTACTTCCCTGATAGTGACCTATCATTTTGCTCACTACACTCTTCCCACTGGCCATTCCCTTCAAATTTCATATGTCATTGTTTTGGATGAGGGATAAGAAAGCAGCAAAGAAATTTAAGTCTCTTCTGATTTTAGATACTTAAAATCTGAAATCCATAGTCACATAAGTTATGCAGCATTGACAAAAGGAAGTAAAAATGTCAAAAGAATAAACATTTTTTAACTTCTTGAATTTACATTGTTAGGTCCGGGAGACGTCGGGAGAAGGATGAGCCAAGAGTCGGTGCCTCAAAGTGTTATAGAGCTCTTTTATTAAATAAGCTGTGCCGGCACAGGGCCACCCTCAGGAAGAGTGACCTCGAGAAGCTGTGTAAGCGGGTTTTTATAGGTTGTCTACGCTAATGAGGGATTTAGCAAGCAGGTTTCACAGAAGCCAATAGCGTACGTTATTCGGGGGATTGGGGAAGGTGATTGGGGTGGTGTGAGTCCTGCGGGCAGCTAATGGGCAAGTGAGCCCGAGGGCAGCTAACCGGAAATTGAGCCCGAGGGCAGCTAATGGGAAAGTGAGGCTGAGGGCAGCTAATTTGAAGGTGACTTCATTCTTGACCAGGAAACCAAAGGGGAAATTGGAACCTAAAGGTCTCAGAAAATAGAAAACTTAAGGAAACAGGAACTCACTTGGGTCTTATATATACATATATATATACATATATATATATATATATATATATATATATATATATGT
>PVJA010020204.1:0-19780 GCA_004027025.1 Myocastor coypus | reverse complement strand
TATAGAGTGTTTCAGTGATCCGAGCTAATCTCTGGAAAGGTAGAATGACACCACCGAGAGAATGGATACACAGTGAGTCTAGCCATGGGAGTCTTCAGTTGCCCTACCCACAATAGTCTAACTTGTTAGCATGATAAATTCCCTTGCAATTTAGTCAAATGTCTAAGAAAGAGGTTAAAGTGTTCGATGGGTAGCACAAAAGTTCTCACTGCTCCAGTATAATAGGAATCTTACAAAGTAGTTAAGTGTATAAGAGAAATAGTAAAATCAAACAATTGTATTTTGAGCACAGCTAAGTTCTATACATCAGCTACCCACATTCCTTATACCTCCAGGAAGAATTTTTTTTGAGAGTAACTAATTTTAGGTTTCAGAAAATTTTCCTTGCACAAAACATTGGTTTTCTACTAGTGTAAAGAATTGTAGCATACTCTGGGAACTAGTTTTTACATAAAGTGTTATTCTATTTCTACAAAATTGTCTAGAAAGGATTAAAAAGACAAGAATCTGAATTTCAAGGTTCTGTCAATTTCTTACGAGTTCTTGTTGAACAAAAATTGTGAGCCGGGCGTGGTGGCGCATGCCTATCATCCCAGCACTTGGGAGGCTGAGGCAGGAGGATCAGTGGGAGTTTGAGACCAGCTTGGGCTATAAAAGTGAGCTCAAGGCCAGCCTGAACTGCATAGGGAGACCCTGTCTCAAAAAGACAAAAAACAAAAGAAAATTGTGTATTTGTGTGTGTATGCATACACACACACACATGGGTGACTGTGTATATACATCTTAAAATTCATTACTCTCCCAGAAAATCTTCCAGGAAGTCTCTCTCTCTCTCTCTCTCTCTCTCTTTCTCCCTCTCTCCTCTCTCCTCTCTCTCTCTCTCTCTCTCTCTCTCTCTCTCTCTCTCTCTCTCTTTCTCTCTCTGCCTCCCTCGCTCTCTAGATCTTCTTCTCTCATATACATATTTGTGTGTATGGAGATATATCATAATCCAATTGTAAGGGCAACAATTTGTACATTTTCATAATAAGCCCAAATTGTGCTTTTTATGTTATCAAATTGTTTATAATATGGGGTGACACTCTGTATATGTAGAACTTTGAAAGATACATACCAGGTTGGTCTTTGTGTTGATATTTAGGAATCAGTGATGCAGATGAAATAGGGAAAAAGTCTTTCTAGTTTTACTTCATGTTGAATAATTGTTGACATTTTGTCATACATCTTTTTCTCAATCCTTGATAAAGAGAAATAATATTTCTTCTCTTCAAAACAATTGAGCTTCCAATAATAGCTGTCTAAGCAATATACAGTGGTGCATCAGTTTGGGAACTTAATTCTTTACATTATTCTGGTAGCAAACAGAATAGGATGAGAACTGAATCAAATTCAATGATTAAGTTCAGTGCTGACTGGTCAAGCAATGGCCATAACTCATCCAGACAGCTGACACTGACAAAAGTTCTGCAAAATGCTGTATATGGCTTCAAGTAAATCCTGAGAGGATTTGACTGCCTTGTCAGATGTAAAAATTATAAGTTTTGTTATACAGGTCTTGCTTCAACTTGGCCTTACCCACCCATCAGAAAAATTTAACTGTGAAACATAAAAAGTAAAGCTAGATTAGTATGCTGAGCTGTAAAAGGCTCAAGTCATCAGCTTCCAACCTTGCCAGTTCTGCCAATAACCCACTAATATGATGGAATATTGTTCTATGTATATAACTACTTTCTCTTAGTTCAGTGAGAAGAAATATTTGTACTGAGTGTTTACAAGAGTTATCATGTGTGCATTTGAGAAAAAAATAATTTTATGTCATGAGAAATCCCTGATATTTTGGGAATCTGATCAAATTCTGATTGCTATCATTAACTGAAATAGTTTAGATGACTTTTCCCATTTTGAAACCATAGATAATACTAGCTGGAAAAGTCTTCATAGGGAAAGACCAAGATGTTAGCTGGTGAATCAATCTTCAATGATCCCTTGGGTTTCTGGATCATATCTCTGGGGATATAACCTTTGGCTATCCAAGATACCAGAATGAAGTTCTTTGTAAAGCTAACTTCTCCTCCTCCTCCTCTCTCTCTCTCTCTCTCTCTCTCTCTCTCTCTTTCTCTCTTTCTGTCTCACTCTTCTTTTCATTTCTCTTTCTCTCTCCTCTCTCCCTTTTCCCCTCTTCCCTCTCTTCATTCATGAACACAAGGAGAATCATGTTTGGAAGTTATTTAAATTAATAATAATTCTTTTTCATTTTTCCCAGTTGATATTGATTCTTGTCACTGTTTGTAGTGGAATGAATCAATGTATTTTGTCTACTACGAAGATATAAAACAGAAACAAAAGAGAGTAAAAATATATTAAAATAAAACTTTGAAATAATGATTTTCATCTTTGTACAGGGTATACACTGAGAAGAAACCAGCCATCTCTTAAACTGTTGGTAGTAGTAAAAACTGAAACACACACATGACAGGATTAAATGAGCCTTAATATTTTAACATCATTTTTTCTTGTGATGTTCTTTCTGTATATTTATCCTAAAATAATAATATCGCAGAAGCCTATTTGCAGTCGGGCTGGTATTAAAGTTAAGATTCTGCTTAGGTGTCAGTTTTGTGCCCCAGCCAGGCAGAGAATGAAGGCAGTGGGGAGAAGAGCACTTCCTTTCATAAGGCTTAACAGATTCCTGGAATTTTGCATGATTTAAAGTTTTCATGCAACTTCTCATTTTTATAAAAACTCTTAGCTGCATCAAGTAGTTTTGCTGTATGTACCACAAAGTGTTTTGTTTATGACCTTGTTTGGTAATTAAGCGCAGGGACATATTGCTCTCTATATGCTGTATAGTATTATTGGAATGGGTAGACATACTAGTTGGCCTAGGAAAATGTTCAAAGTACAAAATTTAATAATCAGAAATCCCATTAGCATTTATTATTAGGGAAAAGCCACTATCCATAATTAGGGCAAAGACAATATTGGAAATGAAATTAAAATATTTTTATTTATTGCAAAATAATTAAAGGTAATTATATGTTTTTTGTTGTTGTTGTTGTTGTTCATTTTTTGGTTTGTTAAGAAAACACTTGGTTTTATTCAGCATTTTGTTTTGTCAGGATCTTTAGAGGCTTAAATTTTAAAAATATCAACTCACATATTTTTTCCTGTATTTTAGGGCAGTGTCTACAGGGTGTTTAGGATCTCACTACTAGTTCTGACTCAGTGATTCTGTTTATAGCCTGCCAAGAGCTGGGATTATAGGTGTGAACCACCATGCCCAATCTCAATTGCCATGTCAGTGCACCCCAGGGCTGGGGACTCTTGGCCCCTGTGCTTGCTTGCAGGTGCTTTAATCTGCTGAGCTATTTGGCTGGCCCCCAACTCATATATGTGATTTCCTGTCACTGTACCCTTTGTCTCACAATCATCATATTGACAAGCATTAAGGAAGAAAGTGAACAATCTGCAAGATGAGGCTGTAGCATGCTCATCCTCAGAGGATGGTCTGCAGTGAGTCAGCCCTTTCTGGTCACCAGGAGACTATGTCCCTGACAGGTGGCTCCGGGTCACTTGGCAGTCCTGTTTCAAATTATGACACTTTGCAGGGCTGTTGTCATTGTGGCCAGAGGCTTGAGGCTGAGAAAGATCACTGGAGCCAGCAAATACGCAGGGACATTCAAGCTCTGCTCAATTTAGGTCAGTATGCCAATGACGAAATTCACAACTCAGCGCTGCAGTGTCTGTCTGATGGGACAGATCCCGTCGTGTGGCCAGTGCCAGGCTACAACAGGTGCTCCTCTGCCCTGTAGTTATGATGACCTCCCACTCCAGACCACTTAGGAATGCTGCTGACACCATCAGAAGGCTCAACTCTCTGACCCACTTACACCAGGACCAGCAAAATCAAAATCCTCCAAGGCCAACAGTCATCAGAGAAATGGCGTTTCTGTGTTGTGACTCTCCTCGTTCCTGACAAATGATGAATTTTCTGCAGTGTTGCCAGAACTAGCTCTATTCCTAGAATAGAAGCAAAAATAACATTGAAGAGTTAAAGAAATTCTGGTCAAGATATCTGGAGGCATCACAGAATTCTGATCTTGCTTCATCGTTGCTACATGTTCTGCTTTTTTCTAAGAACTGTATTTGTGACAAAGCAAGACAATATTGCCACTGTAACTCCATAGAGATAGTCCCATCTCAGTCTTGACATGCAGTATGATGTCCAAGAGAGCAGCAAGACTTTGACTTGAATAAAAATCTGGATTCCATTGGTGGCTCCGACAGTCTCAATGAGTGCAGGTCAGCAATGCAGGGGCTGGAATCTTTGTTTTCCTCACGATTCTGGGAGGCACGGTGCTCGTTACACACATGGGCTGTGTCTTCCTGAATTCACACACGCCAGCTCCTGGAGCTTCTCTCCGTGGCTAGGATGAGCTCCAGTACAGGTGTGCATTCCCCATGGAAACTCACTTGCTTTATTGATAGTCAAAGGAACCAGACCCCACCTGACCCCAGCAACCACCCAGAGTTGTGCCACAAATGGTCATGATTCCCACTTTGTGGTCCCCATACTCCTTATGACCTGCTCTTCTCATTGGGACATGCAGAGCCCAAGAAAGCTCTTGAGATTGTGGCAGTGGTACAGAAACTGTGACACTGCTTTGTTTCAATAGGTTCACTGTGACTTGGGTTTAAGAAAGATGAACACTGGGTAAAAAGAAGTATTTGCCTGCGGCTCATCTGTTCTGGGTTTCTGTGACTATGGCTATAGGGTAATGGGGCCTTGGTGATGGTCTGGATTTCTGTGTTTCTCACAGTTCATTTTTTTTTAAATAAGGTCACCCTGAGTTGTTAAGTTTTCCAATCTGGGCTCAAATTTACCATCCTCCTACCTCAGCCTTGCAGAGTGCTGGAACTACAGGAGTGTGCCACTGTGCACAGCTCCCATGCTCCATTCTGTTGTGCATCATAAGTGGTCTAAGGATCAGAGGCGATTGGGGTCACTCAGACCCTTGAGGAGTGGAGTGCTGATCTCCTTGGCCCAGGAGAGCTGGCAGCAGAAATCCATCCAACAGCCCGCCAGACCCTTCTGCAGAGAAAAGGTAATTATATGTGATGACACAAAATTTTCATTTAAGTGTTTCTATGTCTTATGAGCATTTTGAAGTGTTTTAAAAATACGTTTTATTACTGATGTCTTTGAAAGCAAGTATTTTTATTATCCTCAGGTTTCTTTGGTAAGAAACTGAATAGGGAAATCCTGCAATTCAACATGACCTGGGAATTTCTGTTGTCCTGTGTAATGAAACATGTATAATCATTTATCTCAGAAAACCACTATTTATTCTCCCTGTCTTACCTTTTTCCACATGATCTTCTGAAGTTCTCCAGTGAAGTATTATCAGCCTCAGAATGGATGGAGGCTTGCCCAAGGCTGTCAGGCAGCAGATTTTTTTTTTTTTTTTGTCTTTTTGAGACAGGGTCTCGCTATGCAGTTCAGGCTGACCTTGAGCTCACTTTTGTAGCCTAGGCTGGTCTTGAACTCGCATCGATCCTCCTGCCTCAGCCTCCCGAGTAGCAGCAGATCTCTTAACATCTGAGTATTGTGACTCTTTCTGGTATAATGTCCTTTCTGTTGAAGTATCCTCTTGATATCTTTAAATAAAGATGATATCTCAGGGTGAATAGCCACATGTTTAACATCTTATTCTTTCACTGTAGTTATCTAATGTAAGAGATTAGTATCTCCGAGGCCTGGCTTTAGCCACTTCAGTTAATTTTATAGAATGCTACAGTTTCAATACTGGTTTGGTTTTCAATTTGGGAAAATTTTTTGGGGGTAGGCACTGGTAGAATAGAAACATATTTCAGTTTTTGGCTTGCTCTGGTTTGCTCATATTTTCTTTATACTTGTAATTTTCACTTAAACGTAAGGAGGTTTAATGATTTTAGCCTCAAATTTTTACTACGATTGTATAATGAGCCATACTAAAGAAGACCTGAGAATGTATCAACAAGTGAAGGTCTTACTTAGCTGTCTTCTAGGAGCTAACTCTCATCTTTTGTGAGAACAGTGACATCAAGTGATCTCCATAAAGTTAATATTAATTGTGTTAGCCACTTTTTCTCTATTTAGTCCCACCCTAGACCTTTGGTCAATGTGAAAGGGTTACAACTATTTTTCTAGGTCATTACTATAATATCCTTAGGTTTGAAAATGTTTTGTTTATTTTTCAAAAACCATAGTAGAAAATAGTTATAATTATATTCTCACAAGTCTTCTAAAAGTCTTGAATCAAGTGCGCATGAACCATCTTTATATCCTGAGGTATTTTGATGAAAGCATGATGGAATTTCAATAACCACTCGGAGAAGGGAAATTGAAAATGCATCTAAAAGTTTAAAATTTAAAATGATACCAGTGCAAAAATCTCCAAGTGATATTAAATTGTCAGTACCTACTACATGGAAGGTAAAAAATTTGTCAATCATTTTAATTATCATATGTAAAATGGGAAAGTATTAAAAATGATAGTATGGGGGGCTGGAGAGATAGCTCAGAGGCACAAGTGCCTGATGGGCAAGTGCAAGGTCATGAGTTTGAACCCTGGTCTCACAAAAAAAATGATAGTATAGCAAACTAGCAAAATTTTAAAACACAGGTGTGGAAGTTATTAATAAAATTGTGTAGTTGAGAAAAAATATGCAAAAGTTACCCTGAATTTGTGATTGTGTTGAAAACATGGAATGACTATGATGGAACAGAGTTAATAAAGTAATAGGAAAGAATTCAAGGCAAACTGGACCATGATTGAAAAGTACACTGCTGTGAAAGGTAGGAGAAAATCTGGGCATGCTCTGTCACTGGAAGAGACAGATCAAGATGAGAAGGCCCTGGAAAACTCTGTTCAATGGACATAGTGCCATAGAAGCTGACTGTCAGACCAATGTTTTATTGTTGAAGCTTCCATCTTGTAATATCAAGCATAGAATTAGAAGACAAGAGTATTTTCCTCTTTAGCATGTCAAACATTTTCTTTAAGAAGAAAAAGGAGCTTTTTTTTCTGCCATCTTGGAGTCTGGGGAGGCGTGTTGGGAACAGGCATGTTGGGAAGTCCCAACAGGCGTGTTGGGACTTCTAAACGGCAAATATGTCTGGAAGACTATGGTGCAAAGCCACTTTTGCTGGCGATAAGCGGGGTCTCCGGAATCAGAGAGAACATACAGCTCTTCTTAAAATTGAAGGTGTTTATGCCCGGGATGAAACTGAATTCTACCTGGGCAAGAGATGCTCTTATGTATACAAAGCAAAAAACAACACAGTGACTCCAGGTGGTAAACCAATCAAAACTAGAGTGATCTGGGGAAAAGTAACTTGGGCCCATGGAAACAGCGGCATGGTTCATGCCAAGTTCCGAAGCAACCTTCCTGCTAAGGCCATCGGACAGCGAATCCGTGTGATGCTGTACCCCTCAAAAATTTAAACTAATGGAAAATAAAAGTGTATTTGTGCTCTTGTATTTTTTTAAGTGGCTTAAAAAAAATAAAAAGAAAAAGGAATGTGTTTCCTACATGAATGTTTATTTATTTTCATTCTCCACCTTGCTCCATAATCTTCAACAGATGTAAAAGTAGATCATGCTAGCCACATATTTTGTAGATAGACAGAAATTTAAGTCAAGAAATTATTTTAAAAAACTCAGAGTGGTAGAAAGGATAGTAGATAGGAAAACTAAGAGAATATAACCAGATGTTGTAAGATTCTGTCCAATAAGAATTTGAGAAAGATAAATAAGTCAGCAATGATAAAACAACGTGTGATAGAATGAAGAAAGCCATGAGCTTTTAGTAGAAATGGGATTTTCCATTTATGTCCCTTGTTCAGCTTCATCCTGACTTCTGAGAACTTTAAAAGAATATGGAAAATGGCAGCTAGAAGGGTCTTAAGGCTTACAACTGAAAATGGAATGCATGCTTCCACTTGGCATTCCAGCTGCTACAGCATCACACATAACTGAAAGGCTGTGAACTGAACTTTAGCTCTGTGTTTAGAGGAAATTTATTTTTAGTAAAACATAGTGATAACCTAAAGAAGGGAATTGAAACGTGCCATGTGCATGTCCCATTCCTCTACAGTGAATGTAATCATTAAGCATTGCTGACATATGCTAATTAAAGTCCAAAACAGATTTAAAAAGAGAAATATTTGCAGTATGTGCATTTTTTCGAACAGTTGATATGCTGAGTATACAGTAAACTCCACAAGCTAAATAGAAAAACAAAATAAAGTGAATAATCTCATTAACATGGGCAGTAATTCAGGTGTGATAGTACATGCCTGTAATCCTAGGATTTTAGGAGTGTGGGGTACATACGTTTGTACCCAGTCTAGGTAACTTTGTTAGAGCCTATCTCAAAATTTATGTGATTTTTTAAATTTGAGAGTGCATTTGGTATTGGGGATCGAACTCAGGACCCTGAAATTTGAAGGCAGGCCCTTATATCCTTGAGCTATCTCCCCAGCCCTTCAAATGTTAAAAAATGACTGGAGATGTAACTCTGTATAAAGGCCTTATTTTGATAAAATAAATGTACAATAGATCTAGTTATTTCATAAAAGAAGACATAGAAATGGGTAATGGCTACATGAAAAATACCTACCATTACTATTCATCAGGGAACTGAAAGTCAAAACCACAATGAGATATTATCTCATCCCAGTGAAGATCGTTATTTATTACAAAACTTAAAAATAACAAGGGCTGGTGAGCATGTGGGAAGGAGAAAAGCTTTGCACATTGTTGAGGAACTTATAATGTAAACTAGTACAGCTGTTATGGAAAATAGTATGGAAGGTTCTCAAAAATTAAAAGTAGAACTACATTACACTCAGCACTCATATTTCTGAGTATATAGCCAAAGGAAATGAAGTTATGCAAGGGGACATCCATACTCACAAGTTCATTGCACCCCTATTTAGAATAGTCAAGAAATCAAAACAACCTCCTTGTCCATCAGCTGATATTATTCACCCATTCAAAGAATGGAAATGTATGGATGGTGACAATATGCATAGAACTGGAGATTATTATATTAAGTAAACTAAGACAGGCACCGAAAAGCAAGTGCTAGCGGGGTGTCCAAATAAGTATTAAACTATAAATTATAGAATAATTTGTTGAAAATGATATGAAAGAACGTATAGATAACCTGAGAATGTATAGTTAAATGAGTAGAACTACCATGAAAGTTTACCAAAGTGACCATTTACACAAAGATCACACTTTATGCTTGCAATAAAACATAAGAACAAACCACCTTACTCTTTTTTTTTTTTTTTTTTTTTTTTACCTTCACATGGCTCTAACATAGCTAAAGTGTGCAAGTGGCTTTTGGTTTCAGTGGGTAATTCATTGGAACCTATTTTCTTTAAAATGTTTCTCTTCTCGGGGCTGGCAGGATGGTGCAGTGCTCTAAAGCACCTGCTTAGGAATACTTAGGCAGTGGCAGGGACCGTGGTTCAATCCCCAGCACCACATGCTGTGCCAGCCCCGCCCCCAGGGCAGGCTGAGACAGCCGTAATCAAAATAAATAAATAAGTAAATAAATAAATGTTAAAAAATGTTTCTCTTCTCATTAGAAATTGAGATGATAATTTTGTTAATCTTTTTTATAGAATGATCTGCACTATAATGTTATGGTTAATTTTTCATGTCAAGACAGTAGCAAGGAAGATTTCTCAGGCGGTAGGTCACTATGCCTGAGAGGTAGTGTTAATAGAACCGTACTTCTGAAAGAGTACTAAAGAGTGCTATCCACTGTGGCACTATGTATGTAGAAGGTTTCTTGCACATGATTTCAGGAATTTCCTGGGTTTGTGTAGCACTGCACTTGTGAGCATGTAAGTGTGTATGCACAATCAAAGACATTATAAACATTTTAGTGGAACATTAAAATTTTATTTTATTTAATTTTATTTATTTATTTATTTTTTTGTAGGACCGGAGTTCAAACTCACTACCTTGCACTTGCCAGGCAGGCACTTGTGCCATGGAGCTATCTCCCCAGGCCCCGTAACATTAAAATTTTAGTTGAATTTTAAATGACGATGATGTGACACTGCATGTGAATTCTAGTTAATGTCTGGCATCTAAATCAAAGTTATCTCAGCAGACTAAAGCACCCACTTAGGCAGGCATGGGGACAAGGGTTCAGCCACCTGTGTGCCATGCAGGCCCCACCCCAAAGGTACGCTGTGACAGTGACTGAAAGTGGACATGGTGGCATATGCCTGTAATCCCACTTCTTGGGAGGCTGACAACAGGAGGACCACTATGAGTTCGATCTGTGAGTGAAACCCTAGAGACCCTCTGATAAACAAATTAAAAAATAATAACAATAACGCAAATAAATCAGAGTCACGCCAGCTATCTATAGAGGAGTAAGATTTTTAATGTACTTCTAAAAGTCCATTTCTAAGCAACATTTGCATTTTAAATGTCATTCATAACATGATGTCAAAGACAAGTATTTTTTTAGTTACAATTTTATTTTTCAATTTAATTTCCTTGAAGAGAGTATATTTACCTTGAAGGATCATTTTCCACTGAAAAAACTGTGTCACAATTTCTGCTCAGTTTTTAAAAGTACACCCCACACACATTCACACCAGCAGTTTAAACTGATGGTTTTTCTGCTAGACAGAACGATAATGCAGTAATATCAGTCTCCTCATATTAATCTTTACCTCATCAGACCTTGTTGGTTTGACTTACCTCTGACTTCATAATATCTGACCTGGATCTAGGAAAGAATGTTATTCTATAGGTTTGTAGATCATCTTCTTAAAGACTTGTAGTGTGCAGTTTTCCACTATTTTCTGCATCACTAATTTATTAACATTTCTCATATGCCTAGGTATTTACTACCAACATATTGGCCACATATCACTCCATTTTCTCCCTCTACATAATAAAATTTCTTGATATACTTGTCTGCATTCACCATTTTACCTTTACACTTCTTATATATCCTTAAAATACCTGAATTCTGGATTCAGTTGTTTTAGTCACTTTTCTGTCACTTGCATATAATAATTGACAACTGCAACTTAAAGGAGGGGAGTTTTATTGGCTGAAAGTTGTAATAGTGTCTGCTCATTGTCACGTTGCTCCAAATGAAATGGCACTGCAGAGAGCATAGTGGGAGACTGCTGCTCATCCTAGAGTAGCTGAAAGTAGAGAGAAAAATGACAATCTGAGAAACCTTCTATATCACATCCTTCATGATTCACCTGTTTCAACCAGGCCCCACCTTCTAAAAGTACATTCAAGTGTGAACTCTAGTGAATTACTCCATCAATTAGTTCAATGCCCTCTCCAACCCAATCACCTCACAAAAGCCCTACCACTTACCACATGTTATTTTCAGGATGAGGTATGGTGTATCTAAGTCATAATATTCCACTCATGGACCTAAAAACTTTCATGTGTACGTCATTATGCAAAGTAAATTTTGTTCATCTCCAAGAGTAAAGTCTTGAAAGTTTTGACAGTGTTGAAAAATCAAGCCCGAAGTCTTATTTGAGACTCAAGGCAAAATTGTAACTATGGCTTTCTCTATAATTTTAAAATAAAGTCAATCATGTATACAATTGCATAGGATAAACACTTTCATTTCAAAAGGAAAGTGTAAGGGGATAGGAAGAAATTAAACCGAAGCAGGATTGAAACCCAGCAGGGCAAGCATTAAATCCTGTATTTTCATTCCCATCACCTGGGGCAAGCTGTGGTGAAGTATGACTTCCAAAGAAGTCTGGCAGCTCTGCTCCTATATGCTTCATGTTTGAAGTCCATGTAGAATTTGTTTCAGGGTGGGTCTTTTCATTTTCTATAGTTTGTCTCCATGTATGGATCATGTTCCTGGCAGTTCTAGCTCCTTGTTAGCTCTTCTGCACCTTTCACTTGATGCCCACAGTTTCACGCACTACTCTCTTAGAACCTCCTTGCTAAAAAACCTCTCAGGCCTGCCTTCAAAATCTGGGTGGAATCCTGTCTGATACCATAAATCCTACATTCATTTTTCTTGCTAGCAAATGGATCATACCTTAATTTGATGCCACCTTGAGCAGCCGCCTTGCTCCTTCGACTGACTGCAAAAGCTTCTCCATCCCTGGATGGCTGAACCCCGGGGTATAATTTCCTAGCAAGTTCTGAATAAGCAGGGTATCCCAAGAGTCTTCTCAAAGCAAAATCTTTCAGACAGGTTTACCATTTTTTTCTTTTTTATAGTTCTTAAACAAAATGTTTACATTCGGTGATTTTCTTAGTTGAAGAAGTATGTGGTGCCTTCTTACCTTAAACATATCTCAGCAGATTTTCACTGTAGTTAGTAATTGTGTCTGGTCTTTACTCTTCAATGTTTTCTTGCTGAAAAGTATTGCTGAGGTATTGTGCAGGTGCAGGTGTATACCCAAATGTTTATAAAATATTTATATTGGCTTGAAGATCTTGTAAATCACCATTGGGAAAAGATGTATCCAAATAAATGGAAGTTACTTCAGAAACAAATGTAAGTCCATTTCAGTTAAATAAATGGTTTAAAGCACACACAAAAAGTTTACATTCATTGTGGGGAGTTGTACATGTACATACACAATAAATGTCAGTTCTTTTTGCTTTCCCCATCCCATCCCTTGCTTCCAACTTCTCTCCATTGTCTTGACTCCCTTCCCATTAAAAAAGATTGCCTTAGCCGGGCGTGGTGGCTCATGCCTGTAATCCCAGCACTCGGGAGGCTGAGGCAGGAGGATCGGTGCGAGTTCGAGACCAGCCTGGGCTACAGAAGTGAGCTCAGGACCAGCCTCAACTGCATAGCGAGACCCTGTCTCAAAAAGACAAAAAAAAAAAAAAAAAAAAAAAAAAAAAAAGATTGCCTTGGTTCCTATCATCTTGTACTGTGCTATTTATTTACACTTTGGATTTCTCAGATAAGAAAACCATGCAATATTTAAGCTTATGATAAGAAACATATGACATTTATATACAGCAGAGCATACTTTGTCAGAAAGGATAAGTGCGTCATTCATAGGTAAATGAATACACCTTGAGGCCATAATGCTAAGTGAAATAAATCAGGAGTTTAGCTTTTTGCACACTTGCAGTTTTTATGAGTGGGTTCTGACCAAATCCTGAGAGGCATCCAAGGCATCTTTTTTAATTATCCTGATACAGTGTACTTGGCAGCTTGTAAGGGCTCTAGTCCTTTCAGAAATTACACTGTCCTTGGCTCCAACTTTACAGGTACTTCCTTTCTGGCCAACTTGAAATTTTCAGATCATTCAGTTATACTTTTTGCTTCAGATTCTCACTATCTAGCTAAAATCAACCAGCGATCCTCATGTCACAGGTTGAATGTTGAGCCACTCTCAGATTTCTTCTGTAAGACTAGTGGATCTACTGCCTTTATATATAGCCACACATAAAGGCTTAGGGCATGGACAAAGCATAGGCCAATTATTTGCCAAAATTAAATGTACGTGACGTCTAGTTTACTTTTCTTTACAGTCCTTCCTAACAAACTTTCTGAGCTTGGTCTTTATAGGCCACATTCCTAACAGAACTCTTATCTTCTGAGCTTCATCCAGAATTACCCATGATTCTCTGTTTATAGTATTATAGAGCTTCTTTAACTTGCATCTCTAAACCTACCCACATTCCACTGACAAACTCATTGCAAAGGCTGCTACCCCTCATGGTCATGTATTGTCATAGCTTTAACCTCGCTTATCTTGTACCAAGTTTTTATATTAGTACTTTCTATCACTAAAACAAAAATAACTAGTACATACACCTAAGGAGGAGAGATTTATTTTGCTTGTGGTTCTACTGCATTCAATCCATCGTTATCTGAATCCACGGCCAAAGTGCATGGTAGCAGGGCATGAAGGAGGAATACTCTCTACCATCTGGCAGGCAGAAAGCAAAGAGCAAAGGGAAGCTCTGGAGACAACAATATACCCTTTCAACCCATAACCCTGTGATCCCCATTTTCTATCCAAGTCCCACCTCTGAATGGCACATTCAACTATGAACTTATTAGCAGTTTAACCCACTGATAGGTGTGGTTAGCCCATTTATTTAGCGACCACTATGAACCCCACCCTTAAAGACATGAGAGCCTTTTGGAAGATATTTTAGGTAAGACCATAACATCACTCCGCTTCTAATCTGATGATTTTGGCCAAAATTTAAATGCTACTAAAGAGGTAAATTGTGTATTAAATGATAAATGGTTTAAAGGAACTATTCATGAATATTTTATATGGTCCTAAATGATAAAAACTTTGCAATTTAGTTTTGTCATATGTCTCCCTTTAAGAAAATGTCTTTCTGTATATTAAATTTACTAAATGTTGTCATTTAGAATTTTCAGCTTTACTTTAATTTACCGTTTTTATTGAACTTTTATTAGAGCCAACTTGCCAGAAGCACATCACTGAACAAAATAGTCACACAGTGATAAAAATGGAACATTTTTAAAAAGGTCACAAATACTGAAAATTACTAAGCATGCATCACAGAATAAGTAGAGACTTCACATATCAAGTGGACACATTAATTTTACATATGTGAAAAGTATTATTCTCTATTTAGGGATTTTCCCCCATGGACCATTTTTTGGCACTTGTCAGGTTTTTACATTTTAGTTATGTATTTATTTATTTTCTTGTTTCAGAACTTTTGTTTGTTTATTTATTCATTTTTATGTCCGGCTCAGCCTGCCCTGAGGGCAGGGCTGGTGCAGCATGTGGTGCCGGGGATCGAACCACGGTCCCTGCCGCCGCGTAAGCTTTCCTAAGCGGGTGCTTTAGACCACTGAGCCATCCTGCCGGGCCCCTCAGGTTTTTTTACTGTAAAATAATTTTAGATTTATAGAAAAGTTCAAAAGACAATCATTCCCATGTAACCATTAACCATATCTCTCTAATATTTACATCTTCCAGTACCTTGATACATTTGTTAGGATTGAGAAATCAACACCAATTACTACTATTAGCCAGCCTCCAGATTTTATTCATATTTAACTACTTTGGCCACTAATTTCCTCTTTCTGTTCTAGGATCCCATCCAGGACACCACATTATAGTTAGCCATTATGTCACTTTTGACTAATTGGGTCTGTGATGGTTGCTTAGCCTTTGCTTGTTTTCTGGGACCTTGAAAGTTATGAACGTTCTACTTGGGTATTTTTTAGAATGCTCCACCATTTATAGTTTTGTGATTTGGTTTTATAGCTAGACTAGTGTTAAATATAGTTTGGAAGAGAATAGTCAGAGGTAAATGCCTTTATCATTGAGTCATAGTGGAGGACATGACATCAATATGACTTATCATTGATGTCAATCTGATTCACCTGATTCATTGTTGTCATTCTTTTCTTAATATGCATTGACTATGTTTTCTTCTTTTTAGAGTTCATTCCTTGGACATAATACAATAAATCTAGTCCACGTTCAAAGTGGACAAAGAATAGGACTCTGTTCCGAAGGAGTATTTACCTACAGTTTTTTAAAAAATTACTCTGTAGAGATTTGCCTGAGCAGCCATTTAAACAACTGTGCCAATCTGCAGGCTTCCTTCTGTAGAAAGATTTGTAGCTTTCCCCGTGTTTGTTTATTCATTTGTTATATCTGTTATGGGCTCTGACTGTATACCTTGGACTGTAGTCTATTACTACATTTTCTTTTTGCTTAGATCATTTTGGCTTTAATTAATGGAAATCTTTCAAGTTGGTTTACATGCCCCTATGATATTTTTCATGTATTGATTATGAGGATTTCTGTTCAATTTAGCACTGTCAGTTACTCTATGTTTATTTGTGCATTTCTTGCCCTAGCCTTATATTCAGCGATTTTTCTAAAAATTTGTGATTGCTTTATTGTAGAATGATTTTAGAAATCAAGATTTGGGTTTCAATTAGGTTCATTATTACTAAGATGTCCCTTATCTGAGGGTGTATATGTGGACATAGCTATAAGACAAATTTGTACACATTAACAAAAATATTTCTACAATTATTTTACAAATTCTCTGATATATAATATTAAGCAAGTCATACATGCATAATACTGTTTCTGATGCTAATCTAGTACCACAGGGCTCATCCAAATTTTTCTTTACTTATCTGCAGTTTAACTCAGTGAGAAATCTGATTCTCACCTCCATCATCCATTGACATTATTTACTCAACCTCAAATATATGTGCGAAGTAGTGTAAAAATTACTAACCAATTCAAATGAGAAACAGATTTACCAACTAGCTTGCTGTCTATGTGGAGACATTTTTGTCTTCTTCTTTACAGTTGTCCTTCACAATTCCACTGGACAAAGTCATTTAAAAACCACTTACCAAGGGCTAGGCAAATAGCTTAGCAGATTAAAGCACCTCCAAGCAGGCCCAGGGTCCTGGGGTTGGATCCCTGGGCCTGCTGTGCCAGTTCAACCCCCAGGGCATGCTGAGATAGTAATTGAGACTGGGTGTGGTGGTGTGCCTCTTATCCCAGCTCCTGGGTGGCTATAAACAGGCGCATCACTAGGAGTGTGATCTAGTAGTGAGACCCTGAACACCCTATAAACTCTTTCCCCCAAAAAAAATTAAAAATAAAAAATATAAATCATTTACTAGTCCAATTTAAATATTTGACAATCAAAACTGTATATTTTTATCAACTTTATAATATAACAAGATATATGGTGGTAACAATATTATCAAATGTATTCAATATAGGAATCAACTGGTTGAAATCATGCCTGCCCAAACACTTGAAATAATATGTAAACAAACACTGCTCCAGTGACACTCCAGATGAACTGTTAAGTGGTTACGCCAGCTTCTTTTTTTTCCACTGCTGATTCAGTGACGTTATACATTTGTAATGCAGTCTAAATAATTGGAAGAAAGAGTATTTCATTCTTAGTTGGCTTGATTGCTGGTTGAAAATTTTTACTTTTTTCATAATTTGAAAGTTATGTTTGTTATATCATTCTGTGAGTTTTGACAAATACATTCAATCAGGTAACCACACCTTCAGTATATGCAGATGAGCTCCATTGCTCTAAAATCCCAGAGGTTTTGTTTAGAAGGACTACTACAAGAGAGCATGTGGAGCAAAACCTTTATCCACTAAATACTGGGTTATGTCTGATGTTGCTATTGTTAGTTTACATCCATATTCTCAGAAACATTTAAAAAAGTTTTACAATAACTTTTTCCAGTGTGTCTTACAAATCTTCCTACTTACCAATTCATAGTTATAAGTCTATAGACAACTTATTAATAGGTACAACTATTAAATACTAGTTACATTTCTTAATAGAGATTCATTTAAAGCCCAAATCTTTTCTCTTACTTAGCAACTTGTATTGCAGAAGACAGTCTACTCTGGCTAGCCCAAGACCTTAGTAGTTACTTATCCCAAGCCCTTACAGTGTTAATCATACTCAGCACTGAGTGATCATAGATGAAGATAGCTACCAGAACGGCTGGATCATTATAGCTTTGTTAATAATAAAAAATTAATTACACACTCAGTTCAGCTTTGAATTTGATTCTATACAGAAATTCATAAAATTACCTTAAACTAATACCATCCAGATTAATATGTGACTTAGACTAGAAGAATTGTCTCTATCTCAATATGTACTATTTTTATATTGTTTTTCTTTGTACAGGGACATATTTTTGCTGCACAAAGGATTAAATCCAGGTCCTCTATGCTGAGCTCAAGTCTCAGGTCCCCTTTTTGAAAATTTTGAGACATGGTCTTATTAAATCACTGACTTGCCCAGACTGGGCTTGAATCTAAGACCTTCCAGTTGGGAGGACTACAGTTTTATTTAAGAGGCTTGCAATGTTATCTTGGCTGCCATTTCTAGTTCGTCAGATCACTAACATAGTTGTAATGTGAGATTACAACTACCATAATACACAAAACATAAGTCTTTTTGTTTTGTTTTGTTTTTTTTTTTGCTTGCTCCATAACTTTGTTTATTGATTCCAAACTTATATACAGAAAGTTTTGAACATGTGCCCAACATTTGCCCTAGTTAACTCTGAGCCTTCTGTGTTTCCCTGGGAATGGAATATGCTACCAAGCTCAAGCTGATAAACAGAAGACCACACATTTCAGAACCCTGGGAATGCAGTTGAGCCCCTTGCCCAGATTGCAGGTCAAGAAAGCTGAGCACATTGCTGAATCTACTTCCTTGTGATTGCTCACTCTCAGATCCATTCTTCAATATAAAAAGAACAAAAAAGGTCACTACATGCTGATTAAGGGAATGATCCATCACGAAGAGATAATGATTACTGACGTGTATGCACCAAATTCATAACTTCGTAAAAAGTCTTAAATGAGAACTAAATCTAAAATCAAAACTCTCATTTTCCTTTTTAGATTGAAGTTGAGTCAATCTAATATAGTGAGGATCATAGGAGTTGCTCACAGGATAGCTAAGATTAGACCGATGGTGAATTCACTGAGTTTTTGGTTCACAACATGGTGGCTTAAGCACTGCTGAGGGTTGTTGGACTACGTAAACTGGCCAGAAATTTTTTGTACTGTCCTTCAGCAATTATGCTCTGTTATATGTATATTTTTCCAACTCTATTCTTCCCACACTTGTCCTTTTAAGGAATAGCTGCCAGAGGATGTCTTTTTAAAAGTATAGTTAGGCATCTGTTATAACTTTATGCAGGTAATTCTGTGCACAATTAAGTGAATTATAATATTGCATAAAGGCCATGAAGGCCTACACAGAACATTTCATCTTGGAGTGAAGTAATTAGTGTTGAAAAATTGAAGCAAAAAGTGCAGTTTCACCTGTTTAGAGAATTGATAAAATTCTAAGTTTTGTTGACTGTCATATGGCAGGTATAGTTATATTCTATACACTAATAAGACCTATAGATATTTAAATTAAAATTGTAACAGTTATTTCACTCTTCTAATACATACTTCATCAGCTTAAAAATGTGCATCTATAATATTAATTGTATTTTTCAATTTAGTTATTTAGTTGTCTGTCTATCTGTCTGCCTGTCTATCTATCTATCTGTACATTCCAACATCACCCTTTAAGGCTTTTGAAATCCCCAAATAGCAAATATTCATATCCAAGGAAATGGGGAAGTTATCCCAAAACACATGGAGGCAAGTTGCTACTTTCAGAATTCGAAGTTTAATTGGTGAGATAGTTCAGTTGACTAAACATCTGCTTAGGCAAGTGCAGGAATGGGGGTTCAATCCCAGGTCCCAAATGCTGCAACTGAGCCTGGGCATGGTGGCCCATGCCTGTCACCACAGCACTGGGGAGGCTGAAAACAGGAGGATCATTATGAATCTGCTCTGCATAGTGAGATCTTGTACCAAATACATAAAAAAAAGAAAAAAAAAGTGCCAAGGATATAGCTCAGCTTGCCTGTCTGGCAAACGCAAGGTCTTGAGTTCAATCCCCAATACCAAAAAAAGAAAGAAAAAAATGAAAAAAGTGGACCCGGCAGGATGGCTCAGTTGTCTAAATCGCCTGCTTAGGAAAGCTTAGGCGGCTTCAGGGACTGCGGTTCGATCCCCAGCACCACATGCTGCGCCAGCCCTGCCCTCAGGGCAGGTTGAGCCGGCCATAAAAATGAATAAACAAACAAACAAAAGTTCTGAAACAAGAAAAAAATAAAATAAAACAAAAAATTCTAAAATCAAAAAAAAAAAAGAAAAAAA